>ML782769.1:387544-408343 GCA_009831015.1 Picea engelmannii | reverse complement strand
GAGGAGTTAACTTCAAGAAAGAATGGTAACCCTCCGATCACTATCAATTCTTATCCACACCGTTGGTTTATCTTTATTATTCTTGCCTTTTAAATCGGGTTTCGGCATTCTTCATGTTCAATGTTCTTTTCACTTATAAATCCTGATACACAAAATTTTATATATCGGTCAAATCCACGATCCAGGTGTAACTTTGGCTCAACGGCTACGATTATGTCGCGATATCGCGTATCGCGATTTCGGCATTTCTAATGTTGCAAGTTCTTGTCACTTCGAAATCGCGATCCCCGAAACTCCGATGAGAGGTCAGATCAACGGTCCTGATTATTTCTGGATCTGACGGTCTGGATTCAATCGTGATTTCTCATATCGCGAAATCGGAGTTTTCGTTGCATTGTGTTCTTTGCATTATGAAATCCCGATTCCCGAATCTCTGATGAAGAAAATCAATGGTCCAGATGCATTTTGGATTCAACGGTCCAGATGCATTTTGGATTCAACGGTTATGATTGAATTGCGAAATCGCACATCGCGATTTCGGTTTTCTCGTTGTCAAGATATTTTGACATTGCAAAGTGCCGATTCCCGATCCCGATACTCCATGCAAAGATTCAACGATCCAGATCACTTCTAGCTCGACGGCTGCGATCAAATCGCGAAATTGCATATCGCAATTTCGGGGTTTTCGATGTCAAGTGAATTGGACATTTCAAAGTCCCGATCCCCGAATCTCCGATGACTTATCTCCCTCGCAACTTCTGCAGATCTGACGGTTGTCGGCCTTTCGGGAAATTTGAATGGAATCCAACGGTCACTGGATCTTTGTCTTCCTTCTTCTCTGTAAGCTCTTGCTGCGCGCATTTTCTTCAATGTTGTTCCTCCTGAGCTTGTACGTCCAAATCCCCAAGGGGTTTTATCCTTCTTATCCTGTCGTCTCCACTGTTGCCATTAATGACAACAACCATCAACACGCATTCGTTGCTTGTTCAATATTTGCCAACATGGGGCATATGTAAAGGATAAACATGGGGTAGGATTTTACCCACTTATGTGTGTAGAAATCACAAGACCATTTAATATCATCCCTATGGGTGCAACAACGTGTTGAAGCACTACCTCAGGGTGACCTCGTGGCTCTAGAAAAAATTCTTGCAATAATTAAACCTTTCCCAATGATGAAAAAATCCTAGCTCCTCTCTCTCTCTCTCTCTCTCTCTCTCTCTCTGTATATATATATATATATAGAGAGAGAGAGAGAGAGAGAGAGAGAGAGAGAGAGAGAGAGATGTGGAAATGTGCAAGGGAACTATGTTTTAGAGGAAGATTTCTTTCTAACTTTAGGTGTATTAGATTTTGTATCTCATAATTATAGTATTAGAACTAAAAAATGTCAATCAATACATTCAAAGCACTGAATTAAGCAAAATTTTCACTCTAATTTTGAAAAAAAAATAAAACTCACAAAAGATCCTTTGGATTTTAATGAAATATGTGATACATATGACCAAAAGATGGAGGGATTAGGAGGAACAAAAAACTTCAATGTGGAGTATAACTTTTATCTGTAGATGGCTAAAATACTATGGTTATATGTGGCTTGAAGCTCTCAATATAAAACCAATTCATTTAGGGCTTAGGGCCTTACAACTCGTGTCAAAAGCATTCCTTATAACAATAATGTTGTGAAGACCATCAACCCTCATGAAGACAACTTATGGACATACCAATAGATCATTTGTAGTGAAATTAATGAGCTATGTATTGTATTTTGTACACAAACTCTAGCAAAATTAATGAGCTATGTATTGTAGTTTGTTCACCAACTCTAAATTTACTTAATTGTTTAAAGTCTAATTAATTTTATTTCACATTTGAAAAGTCCCAAATACTTATGTGATCAGAGGGTGGTTCATTTGTCTCTTTAGGGGTTCAGATGGCTCCCTCTAGAATTTCATGGCTTATGAAGACCAGAGGTGTCTAACCTTTTTCCTATGTGAGGTGTGCGACTTGCAGAAATGACTTTTTAGTAATGAATCGTCCAAAATAACATGTACTATGTTGATTCATTCTCACTACCAAAGTATGAAGATTCTCATTTACCAACATCTTAGCTAAAGTGGTAGGTCCAAGAGATGTTAAGATATGGGAATACCATTAACCTAAAACCCATCACATACTTTCTATCTCTTTATAAGACATTCTTCTTCATGTCTTTTTATTATTTTCATCTTATCACGTTAAACTCTATTACATTGATGGTTATCATTATAAATGGAGTTGGAAAATTAAATATCGCAGAATGCAAATGGAGTGAAAATCATTTATTAATTTAGATTTTAATTACAGATTCAGGCATGAAAAACTCCTAAAATTATCCATTGATGCAAAAACTTCAATACATAAAATTTGTAACTTCGTAAACAATAAAAATAAGGATTACTAGATCCTTAAAATAAAAGGGCCAATGTGACTTTGTATGAAGAAATGCTTAAAAAATGGTTTGTGATGTAATTGCCAATTTGATCTCTAAATAAAAGTGAACTTAAATAAATTAGATTATTTTTATAATAATTATTAGATTATCATTATTTATTATTATAATAATATTTACTGTGTTGAGAAGTTTAAAAGGAAGGTTTACTGGGGAGTAATTTTTTTTTCGGAGTTATTTTTTCAGCAAGTTTTTTTAGCAATGTAATTTTAAATTTCCTGTCGATTTAGAAGTCTGATAGATTTTCTGAGCATCTGGCTTGGCTTGGTTTAACAAAACCCCTAAAGTAAAGTTCTGAAATACATGAAACTTTAATATATGCTAAACTTAAGTTACCCCTGAAAATCTGGCCAGATGCAAGCCCATTTTTTTTTGCTAAAAAAGAAAAAGATTACTCCTAGTTAACTTACTCCAATGTAAAATGAATAAAGAAATGTAAACGGATCGAACGTTCCGCACTGAAGCAGACAGAATATTCAACGCGACGACGCCATATTGGAAGGTAAGGCAGACGTTGTGTATCCAAGACGCCACGTTTAGAGCACATGTTACGCGTTCAAATAATTATCTTCTAGAACTGATTGAACTTGACCGAATTATATGCACTGTGCACATACTAAATGCCAAAGTTGAAGGGGGATTCCGCGCGTTATAGGTTCTTCATTCCATTTTGACACGCAGCCACGAACGGACCTTTTTTAAGGACAGGTGGAATGCTTTCGAAGATTCTACGCATCTCCTCCTCCGGCCGCCCATACACCTCACCAGTCTCCTGTCTTCCAGTCAACCCAACCCAACTGGGAAGGAAGTTTGATTGGTTACTGTAATCCTTTTTTATTTCATTTCCTTTCCTTTCCTTGCTTCATCTTCATCTTCGCCTTCCTCTTATTTAACCAACAACCCCGACCGTTTCTCAATTGCGTTTCAAGGACTGCTCTTGCTCTTCACCCTTTGCTGTTGTGGGTTTCTTAAATTATATTGTTTCAGCTCAACAGCAATAACAGCAGCTGCTCAAGYTGTTCTTTCATTGCAWTCCATCCATTGTAGCYGAAGATGGAGGGTACAGCTGTAGCGYTTTTGAGTGCAGTTATTTCCATTTTGTTCTTCATGGCCGGCATAGTTAGAGGGAAGGCTCAGGATAGCTCAGCGCCTGCTCCACCTCCCATCAGCAACGGTAAGAAAAGTGGAAAACGCTAATGGCTTCCATGGGTGTATATGAAGCACCTTCTATGTGCCTGTGACAGTTAGTTTATCATCAGTTGTGCTCATTAATATTAATTCATTTTTTCTTTGTAGCAAATTCCATGCCCACTTGWTCTGATTGATTAATGTTGCTCTGTTGTTGTTGTTATGGTTTTAWATGCAGGAATGGCAGTGGATCAAGGAATTGCTTACATTCTCATGTTCGTTGCATTGCTGCTCACTTATTTCCTCCACTAATTCTTATCATTTTATCAAATCTTCATTGAGGGATACCGGATCAAAGAGACTAGCTGGCTTCCATATCCGTTATCATCAGGGATACCGGACGGATTACTTCCTCCATTAATTCTTATCGGACGGATTACTCCGTTTTGCTGGTGCAGTTCAAAATATTTGATGTAGTAGGCTTGAATGTTTCCACGGCGATACCTTTGCATCTGTTAAGACTTGCAGGCTCCATTTTTCTGGTTGCTTGTATAACAAGTTTGTACACCTATTCTTTTTATTGTCAATCATTATCATTCTTTTCATTATATTCTATACTCAGACTGGAATGTCCGTGTTTTCTCTTTTTATGGACAAGCATAGAATCCATGAAACGGGCTAATTTGTCTAATGATTTATGCCATTCGCGCTTCTGCGAGTCACTTATTAAGCATACATTAAAAACATTCTGGTCATATTTCACAGTTCACTTGCTCGAACAATTAATGCTCAACCCTTTGTTCAACACCAATACGGATGCCTCCCTATGAGGTGAAGATGGGTTCCTAACACTATATCAGATTTGATTGATGAAATCATTTAATGATAAACTCAAAACTTTTGTGTAACGATTATTTTTCACCCAATAATCACATAGAAAGAATTATTGGCCAATTAGTTGTGTAACATGTCTTTTTATAAAATACGATTTATTTAACTGGTTATTTTCATTTGAGACTCACTATAATATTGTGTTGATCTTGTTTAAACTGGCAAATGTGTCCAGTCGAAGGAAAGCCACCACTAACCAGAAATTAAACGGAAATAACCCAAATAGGTGCAATCTTATCAATATTTTGAACCGCCAAACTATGACTTAAGTCGACCTAAAATAAATGATGAAACAATGTTATAAAATAAATGATGAAACAAGGCTATGTAATGTTAGAATTGTAAATGTGGAAAACACAATTCACATATGATAATTAACAATCACATAGATAAGAAACACAGGGATTTCACGTGGTTCACTCAAACGTTGGGCTACGTCTACTAAGCATAGGCATTGATTGTCTTATTATTCAGATCATGGAGATTACAACAGACTTGCAAGTTCTCTCATATCCTCTCACACTGTGGTATCTACCTCTACGGGCTTACATGGATTTATATACATTTACACAAGAAACTGATTATTAAATGCACTCCTATCCATATTCTAACTTGGTCTATTTTAGTTGCAACCAATGCAGAATAATAGGATCCAAATCCATCCTTGAGGAATTCGTTGTCAGCAAATCCCAACAATCTCCCCTTGACAACAATTAACCTGATACCTTACTCCTTCCTTTTGTTCATCACTTTTTTTACAAGCCAAGAGAAGCCAAGCACCATTGCAACTTCTCCAATAAAACTAGTTTCATGATCTTGCCTGTGTGACTTGCACGAGTTTGGATTTCCTGAGGGGTCACTCCACCTCCAACATGTCTTCCACAACTATGTTGTGAGACATATTTAGTGATAGATCTCCTTCTATCCAAGACACCTGTAAAATATACATTACAGTTATCACATACCATCTCAGTGTAACCATTATTTGTGCTTCTCAAACGCTGAAGCACCCATTTCACTGCAACACATGAATCTGTCATGTATCTGACAACATCATTAGCATGTGAAACATCTAGTCTTAACCATTTCATCACATATAACAGACCTCCTACTGAACTTACACGAGTCATAACATTTTCTTCTTTATAGACATGACCTATGCTTGAAGAAAACTTATAATGGAAAGCAAGAGGGATAAAAACTGGTTTTACAATGTTCATACTGAACTCCAACCACAACTTATCATTACCATCTCTGTGTACTTCCATGCCCATAATTTGTTTTGTTGCTTCTTGATCCCTCATCTGAATTGTCATGTCCACCTGAGTCATTTTCTTACTGATTTTATCCACGCTTCGGCTTGCATTGAGCATATCATCAACAAATAACATCAAAACTGTGAATGTACTATGAATTATATAGTCATTCCTACCCTTTGAAAAATTCGGATTCACTATGAAGGATTCAAACCTCTTGTATATTTGCCTGGGTACCAATAGGCCATACAATAAATTATCTAACATGCAAACAAATTTACCATTGCGATCTTGAATCAACCCTTTTGGTTGTTCCATACATACTATATCTCCGTCAGTGATGACCTTGTGAGAAGTAGGATCCCATACACAACATCCCTTTTTACCACCATCATAACTTGCAAAGATATAAAACAAGCAAGAATTCATAAACAAAGATTTTAAGTCTAGAAATGATTTACCATTTACTAGTACCTGCAATTTTTTCTTGCTCTTATGACCTTGATGCTTCTGCCATAAACAAGAAGATACATCTGTCACTTCATATGCTACTTCAGTACTCCCTTCCAGCTTATAAAGGTTATCAACCTGTGTTGCCTTCGTCACTACCAAACTACCTTTCGACAATGTGAGTGCTCCACCTTGACCTGTATACTTATATCCACAAGAATCCAACACTCCCAATGAAATCAAATTTGATTTAAGCTTAGGTACATGTCTAACATATGTTAATTCCCTAACAATACCATCGAACATCCTGATTCTAACACTGCCAACCCCAACAGTTTTACAGGGAATATCATTTCCCATAAACACTACACCCTCATCAATACATTGGTAAGAAATGAACCAATTTCTATGTGAGCACATGTGGTGGGAGGCACCTGAATCTAACTGCCATTCTTCTTGATATTGTAAATTACTAGAAACAGATAAAACTTGATCAGTCATACCTGAATTTGTTACAACTAAATTTTCTTCCTTCGTAGAGTTTTCCTCAGATTCCTTTCTCTTCCAACAATCTTTCTTGAGATGTCTTGTTTTTCCACAGTACACGCATTTTGCTTTACCCTTTCTGTGTCTTGACTTAGATCAAGAAAAACTTCTCTCATTCTGCTCTTTAGTTCGATCTCTGACCAACATCGCCTCTGAAGTTGAGGTTTATTGACTAGATTTTCTCCTCATCTCCTCAACCAACAAAGCTCCTACAACATAGTCATAATCTAAAACATCTATTGACCTAAAGCTAATGGAGGTGACTAGATTATGCCAAGACTCAGGCAACGAACACAATAGTGTAATAGCCATATCTTTATCTTCAAATTTAACTTCCATACTAGTCAATTGAACTATAAGGGTATTGAAGGTATTTAAATGGTCAACAACTTTTGTACCTTCTTTCATCCACAAACTGTACAACTGTCACTTCAAGTAGATCCTGCTCGTCAATGATTTCGTCATATATAGACTTTCCAACTTGCTCCATAAGCCTAATGTTGTATCATCTCCTATGATATTAAACAAAACATCATCCGCCTGACATAAAGGAATGGTACTAAGATATTTTGGATTCAGATCTTCACATTCCTCATTCGTCATGGCTGCCGGTTTCTTTGACTTGCCTACCAATGATTTTTGCAACCCTTGTTGCACCAGTAAATCTCGCATCTTGAGCTTCCAGAGCTCAAAGTTACTTATACCGCTGAAATTTTCAACTTTGAACTTCAAACTCTGCATCTTAACCATTAACACAAAATCTCTTAATACCCACTTCTTATAAAACCCTTGTAAATATAAAAGAATTATAAATAAGGTTAAATGTAGATCCTTAATAAATAAGGTTAAATAATAACCACAAAAGGTTTAAAATAATAAAAAAATGATATATTCATAATTTTTTTTATATCCTCTTCAACATAACATCCACCTCACATAAAAGGTACTCCTTTAAATACTGTATTTTATCCTCCACCTTTTTACATATTATATTTAATTCCAAACAAACCTTCATCCCTTTCCACTTTCATAAAAGACCATACCTTAAATTTTTCAAGAAGAAAAATCATATGAATGTTTTTAAAAGGAGATCGACGCTCCTTCATAATGGGTGGGGGAGCGCTAGTTTGAAGATCAACACTCCCTGAGGATGGATGGGGAGCGCTAGCGCTCCTTGAGTGTGGATGGGGGTGTGCTAACGCTTTGTGATGCATGAAATGGGTGCGCGACTTTCATGAAAATTGAAATTCCATAAGTGTGAGAGCGTCGACACGTCTCTAACATTGTTTAGGGAGCGACGATGATTTTATACTCAATTTCCTCCTATGACACCTACTCAATTCACATTCTTGCACCATGGATCTCACCTCGCGGATATCCAACGCAAATTTCATACCAATTGTTAGAATTGCAAATGCGGAAAACACAATTCACATATTATATTTAACAATCACACAGATAAGAAACACAAGGATTTCACGTGGTTCACCCAAATGTTGGGCTACGTCCACCAAGCATAGGCATCAATTGTCTTATTATTCAGATCATGGAAATTACAACAGACTTGCAAGTTCTCTCATATCCTCTCACACTGTTGCATCTGCCTCTACGGGCTTACATGAATTTATATACATTTACACAAGAAACTGATTATTAAATGCACTCCTATCCATATTCTAACTTGGTCTATTTTAGTTGCAACCAACGCAAAATAATAAGATCCAAATCCATCATTGGAAGAATTCGTTGTCACCAAATCCCAACATGCAATAGTATCTATACCTACCTAAATAGTTTGGAAATATAGATGTTGTCACATAAGTTTTTTTTTTCAAATAAAAGTGTTAATTACTCAAAAACCTGTTGTCATTGTACATATCATCTCAAGTCCTGCCAAACTAGTGGAAACCGAAACAGGTGGAACACTTTTGTTCTGGTATCCAGAAAAGAAAATCCACCACCTGCTCTGCCAAACAATTGGAAACCAGAGCAGGTGGTAGTAGAGTATTGTGACAGAGCTATCTAGACATGCATCAAGAAGACTGAACATAAAATTTGAGCAGAGCACAAAACAAGAAAGTTGAACAGTAATACAAAACAATATCCTTGTATTTTGCAAAGGAAGTGCAGAGAACCTATGAACTTTAAACATTTAAAAGAGCTATTAAGACCTGCCATCCTGAGTGTCGCCATGAGGAGTGAAGACGTAAGGTTGCATATAGGTTGGGCATCTCTGTTGAATTTGCATGCACGAGAAGGCGTCGAACAACATGTCAAGTCTGCTGCTAAGGAGAGTGTGCCTATGGAGTTGCCCCATCATGTCCCTCCGCATCTTGAAAATGAGCTCTAGCTGTGTTGGTGCCAGGAAGTAAGATGAGTGCAGCTCTCGGGCCATGGTTGAGGTAGGCGGTGGAGGCTCAACTAGGTGGTCTTCCCAAAGAATTTCTTCTTGGACTATGCAAGTCGTCCCCTCCAAGGCTGTTGCTATAGCAGTTGCAGGAAGACTAGTGTTGGGTCGGTCATGGTGGTCCAGAACTATGTAGAGAAGGGAGTCTGGCAGAATCGTAATTGGTTCCGCTGGAATTTCCTCCTCCACATAGGCCATCGGAGGTGATTGCAACTCCTTATTCCCTCGAATCAAAGCGATCGAAGAAGCTTATGCTAGCTTGTGAAGGCGTTTCTACCTGGCGGCATGGAAATACCAAGAGGGACCCCTCTTAGGCTTCCCACGCTCACGGGGCATGGCAGAGAAGGAAATCTAGACAAAACTTAGAAGAAGAGCGTGCAGAGTTGGAAGACTGAGCGGAGAAAAGCACAAATTCAGAAACAAAGTTGAATGAAATGAGCCATAACCAACCTGGAATAAATGGAGGAGTGTCGGGGAAGCTGAAGTGACCTTTCACATGCCTCTCGTACCCATCATCACCCCTCCGCCATGGCACACTGAGAGCTCCATTAAACCTGCGCGAGGGATTTGTCCAACCTACCCAGGAGCACGATAAATTATGTCGTCCATCCAAGAAATGATGGCTAAGATAGCAACATGCATCATAAATAGCTTGGGCTACATGTTAACTGCGTGGCACCATCTAAACCACGTGGCACCCCATCCAAGAAATGTTGCCACATAAGTTATCTTAAAATAAAATATATCTTAATTGATAATAGTTAAAATATTAAATTAACTTATGCTTCCAAATACAAGAAAGTCCCAATGATTAAAATTTTCAAATTGTCTTTTTAATAATACTATCATATATCTCAAACATAAATTAATTGATTTGATGTTATAATTGATAGCATATCCTAAAGGTTAAGCTTTACCTCAAATAATAATAATAATATTACCAGTTCCATGTATGAATTAAACTTAAATTTAATATTATTATTATTTATCTCATATATAAATATATTATTTCTTAGTTTAATTTATACCTCTAAATTTAATAATATTATTATTTATCTTATGCATAAATTTATTATTTCTTAGTTTAATTTATAGTGAAAAAAATATTATTATTATTAACTCTCGCTATTTTACAAAATGAACTAGAAAAAAATGAATGCATTAAAACATTAAATGTATTAAATGGACTGAAACTCACACTAAAAAAATGACATGACATATTGCTAACTCTTACATGGACTTTAGAAATAGATGTATTGATACATAGTATCTATGATGTTCTCATGTGGGAAATAGGCACAAAGTTATTATACCATGCCTTCAATAGATATAATAAGGGGTATTGTCATAACTTTCTCAACTCTTTGGAAACATCCAACACCAGAACTAAATGCCAATGAGAAGGGGTAAGTCTTCTTCAACCCAAGTGAAGGTTTGTACAGAAGAGATTGTCCCTTCAATGCTTGCACATTTGAATTTGTAAATTTTTAAATCAAATAAAGAGATCACAATAATTGTAACAACAATTGGTCACTTCCAAGAGGCAAGGAATCCACGTCTAATAAACAAATACAAATATATCACAGGTGGAGGTCGTTGTATATTCCAATCTAGTTGTTTACGCGACGACGCATGTAGATCAATTCATAACTCAACTCTTTCGCAGGCTATAAATCTAGGTCAACTGATCAATCATTTTCATCGATTAGACTTGTAGATCATAGATAAATTGTGTGATTTAGTGAACTAGAGAAACGACAGACCAAAGAAGTTCCTGCATCAATAATGACATCGAGGCCTCGCTAGGGAATTCGATGCACAGGGTCACTGGAATGGAGGCCACTTTTGCTATAGATTGTGAAGACGCTGAATTTTGCAGTATGAGATACTACCTTGCGGCACTTTTTAGGTCGAACAGTAGTCAGAACTACCTCTGGTAGTTTGTATAGATGATCCCCCAAAGAAAAAATGACACTGTGGGGTCAAGACTCATAAACAACGTGGTGTCTCCACATATATGGTTGGCCCAAGAGAACATCACAGACATCCAGTGGGGCAACATCACATAATACCTCATCCTTGAAGGGTTGGATGTTGTATGAAAATCGACACTATTGGCTGACATGGAGATCTCGTCCTTGCCGAAGCCACCCGATGTTGTATGGCTGCGGGTGTGGTGTTGTCGACAATCCCAACTGTTTGACGACCTCGACTGAGATGAGGTTTTTCTGGCTTCCGCTATCAACAATAAAATGCAGCGGGGTCCCCTTCACCCACATCTGTGAATGAAAAAGGCGCTCCCCCTCTTCAGTATCTGTTGGTTCTTCTGGTTGAATTGTTGTGGTCGCGACAATAGCAGTGGGGTCTGCATCAATGATCTGTCCTTTACCAATATTTTCAGAATCGGATTATGAATCAGGGTTTGCCTCCTTTTCTTTGATCTCAGCCACCAATGACTATTTTGAGCAACATTCATTGGTGTCGTGCCAAGGGATTTTGTGGAAATCACACCATTTTCCGGTGTCCTTCTTTGTCTTCTCGTGACCCTTTTTTTTCTGTGTCTTGGACTGGTTTTCGGGAGACTGTTTGTTAGCGTCGTCTTTGTCATACTTTGGTTGTTGCAGATTTGCAAACACAAATTCCCATTTCTTCTGGTGCTTAAATTTTTTCTCAATTTTAACATCATATCGATAAGAAACACCGAGTGATGAGATGTCTAGAAAATCCATTTCAGTCTGGATGTATCTGTGTAGAGCCCCACGATATTTCAGAACCAATTGTCGTTCGAAGTCTTTGATACCCAACTGCGCAAGGTATGGAAGGTATTGGTGAACTTCGGAATTGCTTGGCCCCTCTCTTGCCGCAGTGTGGTCCATCTCATGTATTGGTCCTCATAGTTGCCAACAGGGTAATATTATTCCTTTAACGCACCACAAAAAAATCCCAAGTGGGATCGACCCCATATATTCCAGACTCCTCTGTTGAACTTTGCTCCTAGTAAGTTTCCCACCAATGTTTGACATGAGGGAGAGCTTTAAGGAGTGCGAAGGTGATCTTTTTCTTTGTCCGAAAAATTGTGAATATAAAAATAACCTTCTAGCAGAGTTAACCATTTTTCTAGGGCTTCTGCATCTATCTGTCCTTCAAATACAGGAATATCAAAATTAACTTGTACCTTGAAAGGCGAGGTGCCTCCAAAGTGGCTTCTTGATGAAGATGCACCTGATGTTATCGACAGGCATTGAAGGATATGGGCAAAATTCTCCATCATTTCGTCCCTCTGTCGCGTGAGAGCTTGCTCAAGCAACAGATTGATAGGATCATCTGCTCCGTCATTTTTCTTTTCTTCCGCCATTGAGGGTTTCTTGGGTGTGCAAGAGAGATTTTATTCAAGAGAGACAAGCTCGAGACCCAACTTTCTATACTCGGACGTCGTCAGGGATATGCACTGAAAAAACGATCAAGAGCAGCCTGCTCTGATACCATTGATCCGGATTATTTTCGGCACAAAATGTGAGTGGAGATATAATAAAGAAATGCACAAAGATATCCCAGATATTCAATAATATAATAGGAATATATCATAGATGCAACCATAAACACAAATATACAACAATACATGATTTCTATTAATGAAATAAATGTACAGAGACTGTAAAATACAGAGTGAAAGACTTGATAGAATAGTGGCAACTTATCTCTGAGAAGAGATGTGACGGCTACTCGCATTCACCAGAAGATGATTAAAATGAGGCTCTGAAGGCCTTTTTACAATAAGAAGGAATGTCAAAAACCCTAGACATCTAAAAACCTAACCCTAGGAGATGAAGCGCCAAAAGTCATGTGGGCCCCGTTTGGGTAAGTGAGTACATCAACTTCCCCGAGTCGTAACTTTTGCATACGATCTCTGTTTTAGGCATGTGATAGATCGTTGGAAAGGTATCGTCGAGGATATTCATTTTGGGGGCTCAATTATGTCTTCAATTATCATTGAGAACCTCAATCTCGAAAAACCTTCATTCGGGCCCTCAAAATGGCCCCGGAAGTTAAAACCTACTAAAAATAGTAAATTGCCAAAATTGTCATAAAACTGTTTTGAGCCATTTGGAAAAGGTGGGTGGCCACCGATATCCACCTGGATCAATCATCCCTCCTTAGGAAGCAATGGTCTCCATTGCGTTGAGTTTCTGGGGGAGAGGGAAAAGCGTTTGTTGAATCTGCATCTTGGTGAGCTTCTTGCCTTGTTGGAGATGTCATACTGCTTAGTTTGTGGAAGTCTGTCACGAACCTGTTGAGGTTAAGGATTTTCAATAGGTCGAGCGACATGAGAGGATGGTGTGCATAAGGAATCTTTGCTCTTTGTTGCAACCTTGTCGACCTGCTTCTGTTGGATAGAAGGTGTTTGGGGCGAAGCTGTAGTGGTTGCAGTGTCCTTCTGTTCCCCTTTTGAACAGATTGTGAAGACGTTGAATTTTGCAGTATGAGATACTACCTTGCGACACTTTTTAGGTGGAACAGTAGTCAGAACTACCTCTGGTATTTTGTATAAATGATCCCCCAGAGAAACAATGACACTGCAGGGTTGAGACTCATAAACAGCGTGGCATCTCCACATATATGGTTGGCCCAAGAGAACATCATAGACATCCAGTGGGGAAACATCACATAATACCTCATCCTTGAAGGGTTGGATGTTGTATGAAAATCGACACTGTTGGCTGACAGGGAGATCTCGTCCTTGCTGAAGCCACCCAATGTTGTATGGCTGCAGGTGTGGTGTTGTCGACAATCCCAACTGTTTGACGACCTCTGTTGAGATGAGGTTTTTCTGGATTCCGTTATCAACAATAAAATGCAGCGGTGTCCCCTTCACCCACATCTGTGAATGAAAAAGGCGCTCCCCCTCTTCAGGATCTATTGGTTCTTCTGGTTGAATTGCTCGGGTCGCTAATAGTAGTGGGGTCTGCGTCAATGATCTGTCATTTACCAATATTTTCAGAATCAGATTCTGAATCAGGGTTCGTCTCCTTTTCTTTGATCTCAGCCACCAATGACTATTTTGAGCGACATTCATCGATGTTGTGCCAAGGGATTTTGTGGAAATCACACCATTTTCCGGTGTCCTTCTTTGTCTTCCCGTGACCCTTCTTTTCCTGTGTCTTGGATTGGTTTTCGGGAGAGTGTTTGTTAGGGCCATCTTTGTCATACTTTGGTTGTTGCGGATTTGCAGACTTGAATTCCCATTTGTTCTGGTGCTTAAATTTCTACTCAATTTTAACAACATATCGATAAGAAGCACGAAGTGATGAGATGTCCAGAAAATTCATTTCAGTCTGGATGTATCTGTGTAGAGCCCCACGGTATTTCAGAACCAAATGTCGCTCGAAGTCTTTGATACCCATCTTGGTACGCAAGGTATGGAAGGTATTGGTGAACTCTGGAACTGTTTGGCCCCTTTCTTGCCGCAGTGTGGTCCATATCATGTACTGGTCCTCATAGTTGCCAACAGAGTAATATTGTTCCTTTACCGCATCCACAAAAAAATCCCAAGTGGGATCGGCCCCATATATTCCAGACTCCTCTATGGAACTTTTCTCCCAGTAAGTTTCCCACCAATGTTTGACATGAGGGAGGGCTTTAAGGAGTGCGAAGGTGATCTTTTCTTTGTCGGAAAAATTGTGAACGGAGAAATAACCTTCTAGCAGAGTTAACCATTTTTCTAGGGCTTCTGCATCTATCTGTCCTTCAAATACAGGAATATCAAAATTAACTTGTACCTTGAAAGGCGAGGTGCCTCCAAAGTGGACGCTTTATGAAGATGCACATGATGTTATCGGTAGGTGTTGAAGGATGTGGGAAAAATTCTCCATCATTTCGTCCCTCTGTCGCATGAGAGCTTGCTCAAGCAACATATTGATAGGATCGTCTGCTCCGTCGTTTTTCTTTTCTTCTACCATTGAGGGTTTCTTGGGTGTGCGAGAGCGATTGTATGCAAGAGAGACAAGATTGAGACCCAAATTTCTATACTTGGACCTTGTCGGGGACATGCATTGAAAAAACGATCAAGAGCAGCCTGTTCTGATGCCACTGATCCAAATTATTTTTGGCATGAAATGCGAGCGGAGATATAATAAAGAAATGCACAGAGATATCGCGGATATTTAATAATATAACAGGAATATATCAGAGATGCAACCATAAACACAGATATACAACAATACATGATTTCTATTATTGAAATAAATGTACAGAGATTGTAAAATACGGAGTGAAAGACTCGATAGAATGGTGGCAGCTTATCTCTGAGAAGAGATGTGATGGCTACTTGCATTCGCCAGAAGATGATTACAATGAGGATTTAAAGGTATTTTTACAATAAGAAGGAATGCCAAAAACCCTAGACACCCAAAAACCTAACCCTAGGAGATGAAGCACCAAAAGTCATGTGGGCCACGTTTGGGTAAGTGAGTACATCAACTTCCCCAGGCTGTAACTTTTGCATACGAACTCCATTTCAGGCATGTGATAGATCATTGGAAAGTTATCGTCAAGGAGATTCATTTTGGGGGCTCAATTATGTCTTCGACTATCATTGAGAACCTCGATCTCGAAAAACCTTCATTCAGGCCCTCAAAATGGCTCCGGAAGTTAAAACCTGCTAAAAATAGTAAATTGCCAAAATTGTCAGAAAACTGTTTTGAGCCATTTGGAAAAGGTGGGTGGCCACCGATATCCAACTAGATCAATCCTCCCTCCTTAGGAAGCAATGGTCTCCATTGCGTTGAGTTCCAGGGGGAGAGGGAAAAATGTTTGTTGAATCTGCATCTTGGTGGGCTGCTTGCCTTGCTGGAGATGTTGCACTGCTCAGTTGGTGTAAGTCTGTCACGAACCTGTTGAGGCTGAGGCTTTTCAACAGGTCGGGTGACATGAGAGGATGGTGTGCATAAGGAATATTTGTGCTTTGTTGCAACCTTGTCGACCTGCTTCTGTTGGATAGAAGGTGCTTGGGGCGAAACTGTAGTGGTTGCAGTGTCCTTCTGTTCCCCTTTTGAACAGATTGTGAAGACGCTGAATTTTGTAGTATGAGATACTACCTTGCGACACTTTTTAGGTGGAACAGTAGTCAGAACTACCTATGGTATTCTGTATAGATGACCCCCCAGAGAAACAATGACACTGCAGGGTTGAGATTCATAAACAAAATGGTGTCTCCACATATATGGTTGGCCCAAGAGAACATCACAAACATCTAGTGGGGAAACATCACATAATACCTCATCCTTGAAGGGTTGGATGTTTTATGACAATCGACACTGTTGTCTGACAGGGAGATCTCGTCCTTGATGAAGCCACCCGATGTTGTATGGCTACGGGTGTGGTGTTGTCGATAATCCCAACTGTTTGACGACCTCTCCTGAGATGAGTTTTTTCTGGCTTCCGCTATCAACAATAAAATGTAGCGGGGCCCCCTTCACCCACATCTGTGAATGAAAAAGGCGCTCCCCCTCTTCAGGATCCGTTGGTTCTTCTGGTTGAATTGTTGCGGTCGCGAAAATAGCAGTGGGGTATGCGTCAATGATCTGTCCTTTACCAGTATTTTCATAATCATATTCCGAATCAGGGTTCAACTCCTTTTCTTTGATCTTGGCCACCAATAACTGTTTTGAGTGAAATTCATTGGTGTTGTGCCAGGGGATTTTGTGGAAATCACACCATTTTCCGGTGTCCTTCTTTGTCTTCCCGTGACCCTTCTTTTCCTGTGTCTTGGACTGGTTTTCGGGAGACTATTTGTTAGGGACTTCTTTGTCATACTTTGGTTGTTTCAGATTTGTAGACCCGAATTCCTGTTTGTTCTAGTGCTTAAATTTCTGCTCAATTTTAATAGCATATCGATAAGCAGCACCGAGTGATGAGATGTCCAAAAAATCTATTTCAGTCTGGATGTATCTATGTAGAGCCCCATGGTATTTCAGAACCAAATGTCGCTCGGAGTCTTTGATACCTAGCTTGGTGCACAAGGTATGGAAGGTATTGGTGAACTCCAGAACTACTTGGCCCCTCTCTTGCGGCAGTGTGGTCCATATCATGTACTGGTCCTCATAGTTGCCAACAGAGTAATATTGTTCTTTTACAACATCCACAAAAAAATCCCAAGTGGGATCGACCCCATATATTCCAGACTCCTCTGTGGAACTTTTCTCCCAGTAACTTTCCCACCAATGTTTGACATGAGGGAGAGATTTAAGGAGTGCGAAGGTGATCTTTTCTTTGTCTTAAAAATTGTGAACAGAGAAATAACCTTCTAGCAGAGTTAACCATTTTTCTAGGGCTTCTACATCTATTGTCCTTCAAATACAGGAATATCAAAATTAACTTGTACCTTGAAAGGCGAGGTGCCTCCAAAGTGGTCGCTTGATGAAGATGCACCTGATGTTATCGGTAGGCGTTGAAGGATGTGGGAAAAATTCTCCATCATTTCGTCCCTCTATCGCGTGAGAGCTTGCTCAAGCAACTGATTGATAGGATCGTCTGCTCCGTCGTTTTTCTTTTCTTCCGCCATTGAGGGTTTCTTGGGTGTTCGAGAGCGATTTTCTTCAAGAGATACAAGCTCCAGACCCAAATTGCTATACTCGTACCTCGTCAGGGACATGCACTGAAAAAATGATCAAGAGCAACCTGCTCTGATGCCACTGATCCAGATTATTTTCGGCACGAAATGCGAGCAGAGATATAATAAAGAAATGCACAGAGATATCGTAGATATTTAATAATATAACAGGAATATATCAGAGATACAACCATAAACATAGACATACAGCAATACACGATTTCTATTAATGAAATAAATGTACAAAGACTGTAAAATACAGAGTGAAAGACTCGATGGAATGGTGGCAGCTTATCTCTGAGAAGAGATGTGATGGCTACTTGCATTCACCAAAAGATAATTACAATGAGGCTCTGAAGGCATTTTTACAATAAGAAGGAATGCCAAAAACCCTAGACATCCAAAAACCTAACCCTAGGAGATGAAGCACCAAAAGTCATGTGGGCCCCGTTTGGGTAAGTGAGTACATCAACTTCCTCGGGTCGTAACTTTTGCATACGAACTCCATTTTAGGCGTGTGATAGATCGTTGGAAAGGTATTGTCGAGGAGATTCATTTTGGGGGATCAATTATTTCTTTGGCTATCATTGAGAACCTCTATCTCAAAAAACCTTCATTCGGGCCCTCAAAATGGCCCCAGAAGTTAAAACCTGCTAAAAATAGTAAATTGCCAAAATTGCTAGAAAACTGTTTTGAGCCATTTGGAAAAGGTGGGTGGCCACCGATATCCACCTGGATCAATCCTCCCTCCTTAGGAAACAATGGTATCCATTGCGTTGAGTTCCCAGGGGAGAGGGGAAAGTGTTTACTGAATCTGAATCTTGGTGAGCTGCTTGCCTTGCTAGAGACGTCGCACTGCTTAGTTGGTGGAAGTATGTCATGAACCTGTTGAGGCTAAGGATTTTAAATAGGTTGGGAGACATGAGAGGACGATGTGCATAATTAATCTTTGCGCTTTGTTGCAACCTTGTCGACCTGCGTCTGTTGGATAGAAGGTGCTTGGGGCGAAGCTGTAGTGGTTGCAGTGTCCTTCTGTTCCCCTTTTGAATAGATTGTGAAGATGCTACATTTTTCAATATGATATACTACCTTGCAACACTTTTTAGGTGGAACAGTAGTCGGAACTACCTCTGGTATTCTGTACAGATGACCCCCCAGAGAAACAATGACACTGCGGGGTCGAGACTCATAAACAACGTGGAGTCTCCACTGTACCTTCCATGTCTACACAGGTCCACGTTAGCTCGAACTCATTGCCACATCACCTGTATGTCCGTATGACCTGTACATTCAACTTCCATGTCAGCACTGTACGGATTGTACAATTAGCATTTTTTGTTTGCTTGTTTGGCGAAACAAATAGACTGCGATATCGTGATCATACGATGTCCGTTTGAGCCCATTCAAGTCATGTTGGGTTCGTATGGATGAGGCCTAAGAACACGTCCATTTTGAAGAGATTATGAACACTTTGATTTTTATGCCTTCCTGGACCCATTTTGGTTCCAAGATCCAATTCTGGATCACTGTGAAAACATGTAAAGCATGATCATGGGAAGAAGCCTTATGGATCCAGAAGAAAGTTTTGGTTAGATGCAGTGCTACAAAGAGACTCTATACTTTGGATGAGAACATAAAACACGATTTCATAGCTCAGACCATCTCTCTATGATAAATTGTTCACAGCCTAAATAACTATATGAATTAAAGAAAACATCAAAAGATAAGATACAAGATTGAAGAGATGTTTGTTTATAAAACATGATTGTGTTATTTAAAAAGGTGATTATGTAATAGACAAAGAGGTGTGATGAAAGGGTGTGAATTCCCATGAAAAGTTATAATGAAGGCATATATATAAGAGGGTTGAGAATTGAAGATGGTGTGATTGCAGCAGACACATTGAAGATCAAAATACAGAAAGATACATAGCGATAGTTAAGATGTTCAGTGATTGATAGAATACTTATTAGCGTACAGAATATACATTGAAGATCAAATGAAAAAAGCAGAGAGAGGAGCAATCAAGATATAATTCAAAACTTTTCCAAACTCATAAATTAAGGGAGGCAGGGAGGTGCAAGGGTAGGTTGGTGCATGCATGGGAGTAGGTTCTTCCTTGTCAGTTGTAGCTGACTAAACAGGGGGATGAACCCTCCTACCAGTTTGATTTGGTGAATAGGGGTGTGGGTGCATCCTGATCAGCGGGGGTTGATCTAAGAGGAAGAACATCTTCCTTCTATGTAACTTGTAAAACAAATTTTGCAATTAATAGAAAAGTGTTTGTGGTTTTCCCAATTGGGTTCCACGATAAATATTGTGTTAAAATATTGATTGCATTAACAAAAGAAAAATTGATAAAATTATTATGTCATTGATTCACCCCCCCCCCCTCTCAGTGACAAGATTTGGTCCTTCAATATGTTGAAGTACAAAGATTTAATTGAATGATTTATAAGTAGCTATGTTGTTTAACTTCCCTTGTTTTATAATTAATGAACCAATAAGAAACCTTATATCAATTATATCAATTGTGCTTTGTCATGGTGTATTAAACATGCAACAAAAAAAGTATGAAATGCAACCAATATAAGAGATTTTGAGAGAAGGCCCGAAACATGGCTTGAAAAGAATGTGTATTGTACTTTATGAAAGACTCATTGGTAAGGTATGATTTTTTATTTACACAATCATGTATATTATACTATATATAAATGTAGATATATATACTTATTACACTTTATCTCTATGTTTGTTTATGGAAGATGAAGAGGCAAAACATAAAAAACAAGCCAATCAAGAAAACATTAGGTTAAATAACCAATGTACAATATAGCCTACAAATGATGAAGAAATGAGGAATGCACGCAACGAGAGCATTGACAATAGTTCAAGTGATTAATGACCTTTCTAATGGAGGGTGGAAAGCTTATTATGGTCTTGAAAATAATTGTAAATTAACAAACTTTTGACTATGGGATAAGAAAAAGGTCCTCTTTGAGACACTTGTCACTCTTGTTAT
>ML782769.1:359471-379681 GCA_009831015.1 Picea engelmannii | reverse complement strand
TATCAATGTGCTTAGTTTTCTTGTGAAACACATGATTCTTTGATAACAAGATGGCTAAATTGTTGTCACAAAATACTGTCGTTGGTTCCTTTTGTTCCTGCAACAAATCTTTTAACATTCTTCTCATCCAAACTACTTGACAAGTTGCGCTTGTAGTTGCGACGTACTCTTCTTATGCTGAAGAAAGAGTCACTATGGGTTGCTTCCTTGATGCCCATGATGCCATACCTGTTCCAAAATAAAATGTGTACCTATAGGTACTTTTCCTGTCATATATGTTGTCTCCACAATCACTATTAGTGTATCCAAAGAGTATGAAATCTTCTGAAGTGGAGTACTTAATGCAAAAATATTTTTTTCCATTCACATATCTCAGTATCCTCTTTCCTGCCTTCCAATGTGATTCTTTTGGAGTTTCCATGAACCTTGAAATTTGACTCACTCCATACATAATATCAGGTCTTGTTGCTGTGAGATACATAAGACTTACTACCAATGTTTTAAACAATGTGGGATCCACCTTGGACCCTTTATCTTCTTTGCTTAACTTCAATCCTGTTATGACAGGCGTTGGGGATGCTTTGGAATTTTTCATATTGAATCTTTTCAATATTTCATGCACATACTTAGATTGTGAGATAAATATACCAGTTTTGGATTGGTGAACCTCTATTCCAAAAAAATATCTCATCATCCCTAAATCAGTCATTTCAAATTCATCCTTCATCACTGACTTGAATTCTTCTATGCCAAAATCACCTGTAAATATCAAATCATCTACATATAAGCAAGTAATTAACATATTACCTTGTTGATTTGATTTGATGTATAGTGTTGGCTCATTTTTACTTCTCTAAAATCCATTCTGTGTCAGATAGGAATCTATGTGATTGTACCAAGCTCTGGGAGCTTGCTTTAACCCATACAATGCTTTCTTCAATATGTATACTTTGTCTTCCTGTCCTGGAACCTCATAACCTTGTGGTTGTTCCTCATAACCTTGTGGTTGAACCTCATAAGGTATAGACATAGTAGTTTTCCCTGTAGTATCTTGGGAAAACTACTATGTCTGTACTTTTGGAAAGTGAAGAAACTGGCATGTTGGTGAGGGGATAATGCTTGAACTCTGCCTTGTACCTCGTCATAAGATCAGATTCCCTTGAATATATCGTCATATGGGGAATCTTCATGCATATATATTTTCATATTGCATTGAGCTAGATTCTTCTCCACGATCTGGTATCAATCATATATTTTGAATTCAATGTTGATCAATTTGACATCCTCTAAAGCTGCAACCTCTACTTTGGAATGGCCAAAATTCAACAAGGAAAACCTTCCAACCTGTAGAGGAAAATCTGGCCAAACTTTCTTTTGAGTTTCTTTTAACTGTTTTCCAATGCCTCCTGTTACCGTCTAGAAAGCCACTTCTCTACACACTATTCTTTCAGGCAGAAAATTTGGGAGAGCATGAGGGGAAACCGAGCACCCAAAAACCCTGATATAGGAGAAATTTTCTTCAATGAACCAATCTGCAACCTGTTTAAGGTTTCCCATAATTTGATTTGAAATCCAAGGAGGTGGATGACCATATAGTGTTTGATGAACGAGGATAACTACATTATGACAAATTTCATAAAAGAAATCTTTGGCCTTTTCCTCCCATAGTTTCGAATGATAAAAATGGATAGGTTCGACACTGGTCGGGTTCCAACACCAATTCATCAATGGGAATGGAGTCATAAAATAGATGGCATCCATGACATACGAAGACATATAAAAAGGGGCAGGTTGACCTTTTGACTTTACCATTTGATACTCAGTAATTTCCTTGGCTAGGTTATCAGACAACATATTAGCCCAGTGGAAAGTGAAACCCTCAGCTACCTCATGCACGATTGATACCCATTCCACCGAGAAATGAGTAGGGATTTTCTTTCCAAATATTCTACATAGCATCATAGCTATATAGACCATATACTCATTTAATGACGTAGTGGAATAAACACCATGGGAGTCATCTCTGAATTTCGCTGGAATTCCCCACCAGGTTTTAACTATATCTGGGTAGCTTCGGTCAAATTACACACATTCTTTTTGTTCAAACTCCATCATGAATGCAGAATTATAAATATATTTTTTATTAGGGGATAGCTTATACATTACTTGGAGGTGTTCCGGCCTGAAAGAGCCAACAACGACCTTTTGGTGGTTGATGATGCTCCTGGTTTGCACATCGATGTTTTCCAGAACTCAGATTATCATGTCATTATATGGCATGATCTTCGGTCGCGTAGCTGACATGATCTTCGGTCGCGTAGCTATTTTATGAAGCTTAGATTCTGCTATAATTATGAGTTTGGTTCCTTGAGTGTCGTTATTTTCATCTCCAGAATCGTCTGGGCAATTTATAACTTCGTGCTCCAAAATTGCAAAAATCTATGTCCAAAATCTAATTGAATCTACAACATGTGGCGTAGTATCAGACAGAACGCCTGCGTTCAGATTCGAACCTTCACCGCCATCATCATTCTTCTTCGACGTTTTCTTGGGTGCCATGATGTTAGAAATAGAACGTGAATACCTATTACAAGGGAGAATGCGTAAGCTTTCCTTGGATAAAACTCACTACTTTGCTGAAGGTAACAATGAAATTCAAAATAGAACATCTTTATTTACGCTCAACTTGCATTAATTCGAGTATGATTTTACGGATGATGAATTTATTGGTTTTAATGAGGAAAGTACATCTGGTGATATGCACTGTACGCTGGAAATAATTCCCTTTGATCCATAATTAATATTATTAAATATCGACGATTCGTGATCGGGAGTTTTGGATGGAACAAAAATGAAATATCCCGAAAGCGAATGCGTGAAATATTAATTTACATTGTTAATTTCCTTTTAAGAAGTTAATTAATCATGTTTAAAACTCAACGCTTTTGGGAACTCAGGTTTCGAGATTTTTAGATGTGATGAATGTAAAACCCATGATTCCCGAAATGGGAAATGATTAACTTCTTTGACTTAGTTTAATTTAATTAATCGGAATTTAGTCTTTTAGCATTTTACCGCTCATCTTTCGGGTACCAGGAATTTGAAAGTTAAGACATAACGAAATATCTGAAACTCAAAACTACAAAGAAACTTGCAGCGGTTTGACTCATTAATCATTTGGAGGCTCCACAAATCTGAAAGATTTAAGATCATTCGATCATATGGAAAACTTTATCAACGGTAAGATTCAAATTCGCATTGTCTTTATTTAAGAAAAAAAAGAAATTTATTAAAGTCTAAAGTTTAGAAAAATATGTGTTCCAACAACAGCAAAGTGTAAAGATTATTTTTGCACACAGGCATCTGATGTAGCCAGACTGATTAAAAAGGTCCAACCCTTCCAGCCACAGGTTCCTGGCAACCTTCAACAAGCTAAGAAACACAACTTCTCCAACAAGGCAAGCAACTCATCAAGATGCTGATTCAACAAACGATTTTCCCTCTCCCCCAGGCACTCAACACAATGGATATCATTTCTTCCTAAGGAGAGAGGATTGATCTAGGTAGATATCGGTGGCCACCCACCTTTTCCAACTGGCTCAAAATAGTTTTCTGGCAATTTTGGTAAATTACTATTTTTAGCAGTTTTTAACTTCCGAGGCCATTTTGAGGGCCTAAATGAAGGTTTTTTGGGATTGTGCTTCTCAATGATAGTCGATGGCTCTAATTGAGCCCCCAAAATGAATCTCCTCAATGATCCATTTCCAACGATCTATCGTGTGCCCCATAATTTTCATTCATTAATAGAAAATTGTGTATTATTGTATCTCTGTGTTTATGGTTGCATATTTCATACATTTCTATTATATTATTGGATATCCGATATATCTATTTACATTGCTTTATTATATCTCCGCTCTCATTTTGTGCCGAAAATAATCTGGATCAGTGGTATCAGAGCAGGCTGCTTTTGATCATTTTTCAGTGCATGTCCCCGACGAGGTTTGAGTATAGAAATTTGGGTCTCGATCTTGTCTCTCTTGAATACAATCACTCTCGCACGTCCAATAAACCCTCCATGATAGAAGAAAATAAAAAGAACAGAGCAGACAATTCTATTAATCTATTGCTTGAGCAAACTCTCACGTGACAGAGGGACAAAATGATGGAGAATTTTTCCCACATCCTTCAACGCCTGTCAATAAAAAAAGGTGTGTATTCATCAAGAGAACACTTTGGAAGTACCTCACCTTTCAAGGTACAATTTAATTTTGATATTCCCATAATTTGAAGGAAAAGAGCCATCGACTATAATGGTTAATTTAACCATTTAACTAGAAGGTTATTTCTCTGTTCATAATTTCTCCGATAGGGAAAAGATCACCTTCGCACTCTTTAAGGCTCTCCCCCATGTCAAACATTGGTGGGAAACTTACTGGGAGAAGATTTCCACAGAGGATTATGGAATATATGGGTCGAGCCCACTTGATATTTTTTTGTGGATGCGGTAAAGGAACATCATTACCCTGTTGGAAACTATGAGGACCATTACATGAGATGGACCACACCACGGCAAGAAAGGGGCCAAGAAGTTATGAAGTTCACCAATAGCTTCCATACCTTGCACACCAATTTGGGTGTCAAAGACTTTGAATGACATTTGGTTATGAAATACCGTGGGGCTCTACACATATATATCCAAACTGAAATGTATTTTTTGGACATCTCATCACTCGGTTCTACTTATTGATATGTTGTTAAAATCGAGTAGATGTTTAAGCATCAGAAAAACTGGGAGTTCGGGTCTGCAAATCCACAAAAACCAAAGTATGATAGAGACGGACCTAAAAAACAACATCCTGAAAACTAGTCCAAGACATAGGAAAATAAGGGTCACGGAAAGACGAAGGACACTGGAAAATGTTGTGATTTCCACAAAATCCCCTGGCACAACACCGATGAATGTCGCTCAAAACAATCATTGGTGGTCGAGATAAAAAACAAAGAGTCGAACCTTGATTCAGAATTTGATTATGAAAATACTGATAAAATATAGATCATCGACACAAACCCCACTGCTATTGTCGCAACCACAACAATTCAACCAGAAGAACCAACATATTCTGAAGAGGGGGAGTGCCTTTTTCATTCATAAATGTGGGTGAAGGTGACTCCACTGCATTTTATTGTTGATAGCAGAATCTAGAAGAACCTCATCTCAACAGAGGTCATCAAACAATTGGGATTGTCGACAACACCACACCCACAACCATACAACATCGGGTGGCTTCACCAGGGATGAAATCTTTGTGTCATCCAACAGTGGTGATTGTCATATGACATCCATCCCTTCAAGGATGAGGTATTATGTGATGTTTCCCCCCTGGATGTCTGTGATGTTCTCTTAGGCCAGCCATATATGTGGAAGTGTCGTGCTATTTATCAGTCTCGACCCCGTAGTGCCATTTTTACTCTAGGGGGTCATCTCTACGGGATACCAGAGGTAATTATGACTATTGTCCCACCTAAACAGTGCCGCAAGGTAATATCTCATACTACAAAATTCATTTTCTTCACAGTCTGTTCAAAACGTGAATATAAGAACACCACTACAGCCTCAATCCAATCACCTTCTATCCAATAGAAGCAGGTCGACAAGATTGCAACAAAGTGTAAAGATTCATTTTGCACACAGGCATCTCATGTAGCCAGAATGGTTAAAAAGGTCCATCCCTTCCATCCGTAGGTTCGTGACAACCTTCAACAAGCTAAGCCACACAAATTCTCCAACAAGGCAAGCAACTCATCAAGATGCAGATTCAACAAACGCTTTTCCCTCTCCCTTGGGCACTCAACGCAATGGAGACCATTGCTTCATAAGGAGGGAGGATTGATCCAGGTGGATATCGATGGCCACCCACCTTTTCCAACTGGATCAAAATGGTTTTCTCACAATTTTGGTATTTTACTATTTTTAGCAATTTTTAACTTCTAGGGCCATTTTGAGGGCCTAAATTAAGGTTTTTCGGGATCGATCTTCTTAATTATATTTAAAGGCTCTCATTTATCCCCCAAAAAGAATTTCCTCGGTGATACCTTTCCAACGAGCTCTCGTGCACCCCAAATAGAGATCGTATGCCAAAGTTACACCATCGGGAAGTTGATACACCAAACTACCCAAAACAAGGTCCACAAAACTGTTGGCTTTTCATCTTCCAGGATTAGGGATTTGGATTTTCTTTATGATAAAAAGGCCTTTGGAGCCTCATTATAAAATCATCTTCTTGCGAATGCGAGTAGCGGACACATCTGTTCTCAGAGATAAGCTTCTACCATTCTATCGAGTCTTTCACTATGTATTTTTACAGTCTTTGTACATTTTCGCTCATTAATAGAAAATTGTGTATTATTATATCTATGTATTTATGGTTGCATCTTTGATACATTTTTGTTATATAATTGGATATTCGAGATATCTCTGTACATTTCTTTATTATATCTCCTCTCTCATTTCGCGCCAAAAATAATCCAGATCAAGAATCTAGGCATGCCTAGTAAAGTGGCGATAACCGCCTCCTTTTCCTCCTCCTAAGGCTTCTCCTCAGTAGATTCCCCCTACTCATTTCCCTGCTCTGGTGCAACCTCTTCTTCCTCATCACTATTTGAATGCACATCTATGTAGTGAACATTTCATTTTCCCATGCATCTGTGGCTCAGTGCCAAAGGCTCTTTGTAGCTGAAAAAAATATTTTGTTTTATCAACTCATTCTGAGTCACCTCATCTAACCTCTCATTACTTTTCCCTTCTTTCACTGGAGGTTTATTATCTTTTCCTTTCTATGGAATGAATGGTTTGGAAAAGGTATTTGTCTTTGGGACAACACCCTCCAGTCTCAAGTCCTAACGATAACATCTTGTAATGTCTATGGTTTGAAATCCTTCACCCAACCATGAAGTGGTTTAGATAGACCCTCAATAAATAACATCACCAATCTCGGCTTGAATATATCTTTCATGGTGACTATAAGTCTTTGAAACTCTATGATGTAGGCATTCGATGTTCCCTCTTGCTTGATCTGTGCTAACTCCCTGAAATGTAGCTTGGGGCCCTTCTTGTCAAACCTCTCCATTAAATTTGGAGTGAAGTCCAAATAGGAGGTGATAGTAATGTGTCCGAGAGTGACCAGTCCATGGTACCACCGCTCGTGGGATTCTCCATCAAGGTGCAAGGTAGTGAATTTGATCGCTTCGACCTCTGTCATAGGGTTGAGCTGGAAGTATGTATCTAGCTTATGTACCCATGATCTGGATGTTCCCTTGCTAGACCCATCGAAGGAAGAAATCGATAGATTTCCCAACTTGCATGCTAGATCCTTGTTTTGTTGCCCCCTGTTGTGACCCCTTGGTCTATTCTTGTATTTGATTGTGCAGAAGTCCTAAAGTGACATGGATTACTAAAACTCATCACCTAGAGCTTGATACCCTCTCAAATAATCTTGGAAATTTTCACATGTAACATGTTGCCCTTGATTCTTCGTTTGTTGGTTTCCCAAGAATTGAGGCATAAGGGGTATAGGGATTGTCTTGCTATTGTTCCTAGCACCCAATCGAACACAAATCCTAGTGTGGTTAGGTGCGGTAATCTCAGGATGGATTCCCTCACCATTGTTCCCATTGGAACCCCTTGTACCATTATTACTCCCATGGTTTTGATTTTCCTGGTTACTAGCAATTAACTATGTCAATATATGTGCTAATTGTTGTTTTCCAACAACCAAGCCTTCTAGGATTTGTATAGCTCTTTCCTCATTATTATCCCCCATGGATTTTCCTTGTTCCACCTCTGGTTGGTTCTCCCTTATTTCCCCTTCTTCGTTAAATATGTCTTTTCCCCCTCGTTTTCTTTGACTTTTGTAGGTGATATACCTATTGCTCCCTTGCCTCATGAACAACAAACCCCCTCAGGATGGGAGGATACACTGCTTTGATACCACTGTAATGTTCTGGCTAAAAAAAAATTGTTTCCTTTCTTAGTTTTGTGGTTTAAATGTTTAATTAAATAGTTTGTGTGCCAGGTATTCTACACTGTATGAACCAAATCTGAATTCTACTAAACTTTGACAATGGAAGACCAATTCAACTTAAATATTTATGCTGCATTTTGTTATTTAAATAATGGAAATACAATACAGAAAACACCCAACAACAATACATAACAAAGGAACCTGATTTTATCAGTTATGTGGGTTTCCTATGTGAAACCCTGAGGTCACAGGCCTAGAATGGTGTAATGTATGCAACAATCTTCATGTAACAATAAGAGGTTCATGGACACATTATTTAGCTCAGCCACCAATGTATAACAGTCCATAACTTCAAGTATTCTTGTAGGTGACTATAACCTCAGGTGCCTTCCCCAAATGGAAACAAAGAGTTCCCTTTAACAACAACATAGTAACCCACACAATACAACAATTTATTAATTAAAACTCGGCTCCTGATTGAGTTCAACCCATTGCAAAGAAATGGTAACTAAATCAACCCCTTTAAGCCCGTACACCTCACTCAACCATATAATAGAAGGAATGCCAACCCACAATGAAAACAACGTTGCCCAGAAGTAAGGGGGACCCAACCCACACAACAAATCGTCCCTCTGGCCACAGGGAATGCGCCAAGCTCACAGGAAAAGGCTATGTATGGAGTCCCACGAATTTTTCTTGGATAACTCAACCGTCCATAAACAATAACTCAACCCACCAATGGAACACTCGACCCAACAAAAGGGGATGACTCCAACATGCAAATAACTTAACCTCCACAAGAAATTCGACCCCCTGCAAACTTAGACTCAACCACCTCCTCCTAAAAACTCAATCATATGATGAAGATAATCTCAGAGATTGAAGATGAATATGCTAGCAGTGAAACCAATGAAGAAATATGAAGTGGTCTCTTCTTCCAAGGTGACTAACTATGGTGGATGGTCTTGCCACCGAAGCCAGTCTCTGAAAATCCTCCTAGGGTTTTCGTCCTAAGAGTTCCAAAACCACAATGAGCTCTCTCAATGAGAAATTAGAAAATACCAATGCAAGAATGAGAAAGGGCAGCCTCTTTTTCGCCTTTTATTCATTAGTTGAATGTTTTGTGACGCTTTTACTTTTTAATCAATTTAAGTGACTTTTCATATTCTCAATAGTCACTTAAGCGCCTTTTTTCCACTTTACTCAATGTCACCTTTATATTTAATTAATTCTCGCTCTAGTGACATTAGTAAAATAATTAATTCCCTTTTTATTCCCTGACTATGGCCCGGGGGAATTACTTAGTCGATTTCGTCAATTCGTCTAGATGACTCATTAGGAAAGGGACATTACATAGCACCCAAGTACTATGGTCCCTATAAGGTGTTGCAGTGGATCAGAAGTATGACTTACAAAATGAAATTGCCTCCATCTTCACATGTACATCTAGTCTTCCATGTTTCTTTCTTAAAGAAGGTAATTGCTGACAAGATCTTAGTTGAAACTATTTTATCATAAATTCATGAAGGGAAACTCATAGTAGAACTGGATACAATCCTTGAAAGAAGGATCAAGAAACTATGAAATCAAGCAATTACTGAGCACCTCATCAAGTGGAAGAACCTATTGGTAGAAGAGGCGACATGGGAAGATGAATTCTTCATGCAGAAACAACTATAACTAATCAAATATTGATGAAAACACTTGTTTGAAGGGGAGGGGCATGTTAAGCCCTAGATAAATGCCTAGATATTGATTTATTACATTTATATTGTTACATTAGTGTTGTCGGTCAGACTCTTTAATTGTAATTGTACCCTTTGTCTCCTATATATGCCAAGGAGACTCAGTTTTAGAAATCATCTCATCTTGTACATTTGTTCTATTGTAAAATGAGGTTGATCCTTGAAAGAGGCTTCACATTCATCTCTCTCTCATTCTCAAGGCATAGAGTCATTTCTCTCTCATTTTATGCTATTTGGATGTTTGGTGCACAATAAATTCAATCCCAACAATTTCATTTCAACAATCTCATTTTTTTGTTTTTCTTGTGAAATCTAAGAATAAAACGAAAGAGGAAAATGGTTTCATAAATTAGTCTCTTCACTTCTCAAAATATATTTATGGTCATGGGGGAGTTAGAAGGAACTTTGGAAAATAGGATGGGGATCATGGGTTTTATAGAAATTGCACAGTTAGTGGAAAATGGTTTCATAAATTAGTCTCTTCACTTCTCAAAATATATTTATGGTCATGGGGGAGTTAGAAGGAACTTTGGAAAATAGGATGGGGATCATGGGTTTTATAGAAATTGCACAGTTAGTGGAACATAGAGGGGCCTCTCTAAGTAAGATATGTCGGTGGGGATGGGATGTTTTTGCTTAAAAATTGGAACTTGAGTGGAATGTCAATGGAGTAAAATAGTTGGGATATATGTCTTGCGTACTCATGAATGAATAAAAGGTGGATAATGAGTAGAGTTAGCTTTAATTGTTGAGTAGAGCCCACATAAAACAATGTTTAGGTGGTAAATGAGAAAGAAGATCAATGATGGGGATGACTCAAACTCATTATTACTATTATTTAATATTATAATAATATTTGCGGCGTTGAGAAGTCTAATATTTACGGAGATAGTCAACGCGACGACGCCATATTTGAAGGTGTACCCAAAACACACGTTTAGGGCACAAGAAGTTACGCGTTCAAATAATTATATTCTACAACTTATTCGTTGATTGAACTTGACCGAATACTGAGCGCATATTAAATGCCAAAGTTGAAGAGGGCGTCCGCGCGTTATATAATGATACTAAATTATTTTGACTAAATTAATACAAATAGATTCTTCACTCATTTTGACGAGCAGTCTTCAAGGACAAGTGTAATGCTTTCGAAACTTCTACACGTCTCCTCCAGAGGCCGCCCTCACACCTCACCACTCTTCTGCTCTCCCAGTCAACCCAACTCGGGAGGAAGTTCGATTGGTTACAACAATCCATTTTTATTCCGTTTTCCTTTCACGCTACTTTATTTTCTTCTTCCTTGCTTCATCTTCATCTTCATCTTCGCCTTCCTCTTCCTCTTATTTAACCCACAACCCCGGCCGTTTCTCAATTGCGTTTCAAGGACTGCTCTTGCTCTTCAGCCTTTGCTGTTGTGGGTTTCTTAAATTATATTGTTTCAGATCAACAGCAATAACAGCAGCTGCTCAAGTTGTTCTTTCATTGCATTCCATCCATTGTAGCTGAAGATGGAGGGTACAGCTGTAGCGTTTTTGAGTGCAATTATTTCCATTTTGTTCTTCATGGCCGGCATAGTTAGAGGGAAGGCTCAGGATAGCTCGGCGCCTGCTCCACCTCCCATCAGCAACGGTAAGAAAAGTGGAAAACGCTAATGGCTTCCATGGGTGTATATGAAGCACCTTCTATGTGCCTGTGACAGTTAGTTTATCATCAGTTGTGCTCATTAATATTAGTTCATTTTTTCTTTGTAGCAAATTCCATGCCCACTTGTTCTGATTGATTAATGTTGCTCTGTTGTTGTTGTTATGGTTTTATATGCAGGAATGGCAGTGGATCAAGGAATTGCTTACATTCTCATGTTCGTTGCATTGCTGCTCACTTATTTCCTCCATTAATTCTTATCGGACGGATTACTCCCTTCTGTTGGTGCAGTTCAAAATATTTTATATAGTTTACCTTTGCATCTGTTAAGACTTGCAGGCTCCATTTTTCTGGTTGCTTGTATAACAAGTTTGTATACCTATTCTTTTTATTGTCAATCATTCTCATTCTTTCATTATATTGGATTGGAACGTCTGTGTTTTCAGCATATAGACTCAATGAAACGAAATTGAGCTACTTTCTCTAATGAATTGGTCGTAGTTTAATTGTTATATGTTGCAGTTTAATTGTTATATGTTTTGTGTTTTTTAGTGATATTTTTTTGTTTGAATTTGGGTGAGAAATTGTTGGATCTGTAGATTTAAGTGGTTAGTTTTGTATAATTCAAGAACTCCAAGAATTTTTCAGCAGGCTAATTGTATTTCTAAATTCAAAAATGCAATTTAAATAACAGAAAATTGTGATTTCGTGTAGATTTATGTCATCATATTTCTACAAATATATATATATATATATATATATAACAGAGAACACCAATTAATTATACCATTCCGACTTTTGTTAATCACTTATTAAACCTATGATAATCACTTATTAAGCATACACAAAAATAAATGCTAACATTTCACAATTCACCTTGTTGAAATCACTTAATGATAAACTTCAACACTATATCAGAATTGATTGATGAAATCATTTAATGATAAACTTCAAACTTTTGTGTAACGATTTTTTTTCACCCATTAGTTGTGTAACATAATTGGTTATGAGCATTTGAGAATCATAATTTATCATTCTGATAAACCAAGAATCATAATTTCTTTCATTCAAAACAGGAATCTGTGGCTTAGCCAAATCACTGTTTGTAGTCATTTCAAATCAAATTTCAAATCACTATATTTAGTTACAACGAGGAATTAGAAATATTACAATCTTTGATACCATAATGAAGGATGTAGGGGAGTGCTTCAGAAAACAATGAACATATATTACATGAGTTTCAACACTCTGTAACAACACCTATAAGCTACAACGAGGTGTTTCAACAACGCCTGTAAGCTACAACTACAACGAGGTGTTTCAGCAATGTGTCAACGAATAATGAGAGGCTATTACAACAAAAAAACTTAAGTGAATCACTCATGCAGATCATACACAAAGATTGATACTATGTTCTACAACAACCTTTTCAACATGTGTTTCAACAAAAATAGCAGAAACATGAGAATTATAACAGCAGACTAAAAACTCATGTTACAACAACAAATTAACTTCATTGAATCCTTCCCTACAACAGTAAATCCACCAAGTACTTATGTACTAAATCTAAATAACATTCTACAACTAAACACTGCACAACATAAGAATTTAACTGAAGTTTTCACACACTAAACAGAGTATGCATGCTACAACAAAATAAATTACTTTGTAACAAATATGAACATTATCATGAGTTTACAAACTTAGATACAAACAAAAACAAAGTATAAAATCCCTTGATAACACTCTCAAAAAACTCTTTGTCTATTTTTCTTTGTATATCTGTGCATACGAAAATCTAAATTACATGGATGTATATACACTGATTCAATAAGTCGATTAGCTTGCCCCTTCGTTGTACGTAAGTTGAATTTGGCTTTTTCAGAACATAAATGATTCATTGCCCCTTTGAAATTCGATCAGCCAAAAATGAAACGGTGTGGTGGTGATGATCATTAAATGAATAAGATGGCGGTGATAATAAATTTATGAGTGGTGGATCTTTTCAAAATTCGATCGGATGAGATAATTCATCTTTTTTTGCGGTGGAATGATTAATTTATGACACTTTTGTATAATTCAAGAGCTCCAAGAATTTTTCAGCAAGATGATTCCATTTCTGCATTCAAAAATACAATTTAAATAACAAAAAATGTGATTTCATACACATTTATGTCACTTGATTTTAAAAAAAATACAAAATATAAAAAAGTTAGACAACACCAATTAATTATACTATTCTAGTTTATATTAATCACTTATTAAACATATGCTAATCACTTATTAAACATACCCAAAAATAAATGCTCAAACATTTCACAATTCACCTGGCTGAAATCACTTAATAATAAACTTCAACACTATATCAGATTTGATTGATGAAATCATTTAATGATAAACTTCAAACTTTTGTGTAACGATTATTTTTCACCCATTAGTTGTGTAACATATTTTTTTTAAATACGATTTAAAACTAGTTATGAGCATTTGAGACTCGCTATAGATATCCTATGTCGATGTTGTTAAAACTAGTTATGAGCATTTGAGACTCACTATAGATATCCTATGTCGATGTTGTTCAAACTGGAAATGTGTCAAATTGAAGGAAAGGAAAGTTCAATCTTAGCAATATTTGGAACATGCCACACTATGACTTAAGTGGACCTAAAAAATTTGAGCCTAGATAGCTTATTAGAATAAATGATGAAATAAGGCCATTATTCGTGATATTAGCAATTATTGGAACATGCCACACTATGACTTAAGTGGACCTTAAAATTTGACCCTAGACAACTTATTAGAATAAATGATGAAATAAGGCATTATTCGTGATATTAGTGATTACACTATTGAGGATGGTAGGATACATGGTCTTGGAGATGATTCCCAAGGGTTGTACCCTTAAAGCTAGAATGGCCGAAGGCTCACGGATAGAGTGCGGGATTCAATATGACTGCAATATTGTATGTTTGCAAGAATGCAAGTGTCTTGGTTTTGCAATATTTTATGTACAAGTGTCTTAGGTTTAAGCAATGCAAACTATGATTTGGAAAAATTTCCATTTCGTAGTTCAAAGTGATTTAGATTTTTTTTAATTTATTGATAATAAGTTATTTGGTATTGCTAAAATACATATACATGTTCTTAACACAAGGTTAAACTTAGTAATTGGATAATTAAAGTTTTCATATATATAAATTTGTAGATGTGATATTTTAATAAGATTTTATTTATTAATATTAATTTAATTTTTGTTTTGTTTTTATTTTCTAATAGAAGCGGTTAATAATTTTTATTAGAAAAGAGGTTGTGACATGGAAAAAATAGTTAGAAAGTATAAAATTGCAAAAATAACAAAGTCATACATCAGAGTTACAATGAATCTCTTCTTCCTAAGTCTCTTAGATTGTCCCAAATAAGAAAAGAGACTGATACAATTCTTCCATGGGTAAATTGCTACATATGAAAACATAAAAAATGAAGCTTTACACTGCATTTACTATACTATTGGATTTTTAAGGTTGTATTCAACTCTTCCAGGTTTGCTTCCACCGGGTCGCAATCATGTTGACACAGAGATGGATGACAAACTTCATAGGATGCCCTCGATTCCTCTTATGTTGTTGGTCGTTGCATGACTTGGGTTTCCGGAGTTTGATGATGCACATGATGACGAAGGGACCAGATATGATTTGTATTCCGATTGACTGCCCGAAGCACCACAACAAGTTCCTCATTTCTTTTGACTTCTTGTTCTTGAATTTGACGAACTAATTGTGCATTTGAATTCTGCAACTCCTCAATTTCTCTTTGTTGAGATTGCATTTGCTCTTGAATTCTATCCATCTTACATTCACTACACTCACACACTACACTCACAGGGATCGGGGCTTCGTCTCCATATCCCGAAGTTGAAGATACCCCATCCTGTTCGCTTACAATATGTCAATTTCCAACACAGACCTGTAATATGAATTTAGATTCACAAGTGTTTCCATTTACCATTTGTCTTACCTACCACCTTTTGAAAGTTCCATGAGCGATGTTGGCGTCAAATCTTGTTTGATGAAGGGCGGCTCCATGAAAAACAATGATGAAATGTAGACCATGGGTGATGTAATGGCTAGTGTTAGAGTTGGAGAGCTCGTATAAGCCATAACAAATGCAAGGCCAGAAGGATTGGTTCTTTGCAAATGAACTTGAAGTATCCCACATGGATCCTCTGTCGCGCATGGGAATGTACTTAATGACCTCCAGATGTGGTGAGAAGATATGTGTGAGTTGTAGAGGAGGCTTTGTGTCTTCTGAAGAATATCTCCACTTAGTAAAAGATGACTCCATATGATGTGGGTTGCTTCATCACAGAAGGGGGGTGGGGTCACATCCCCTCCCATCCATTTTAGTGCATTATTGTATTTCTTGAACCCGTTAATCTCCTTGGGAGACTTTGACTTTTTTAGAATATGCATGGATTACTTAGGGGAGATAAATTTGTGTGCATTCCTCGTTAATTCCAAGCTTACTTTGTTCTAACTACTTTGTTGCTTTGGCCAAAGAATCCACTATCTCATTATGCTATCTGTAGATGTGATGATAACTTATTGATTTAAATTTGTGCTCCAAATTCTTGATCCTGTGGAATATTCTCATAAGGTTGGGTTGAGCATTTCTAATAAGTCTCCAAAGCCCTTTGACAGTCAAGTTTGAATCTCCAATAGCAGCTAGTCGAGAGGTGTTGTTTGTTGGGATGGGGTGCATTCCCATGTAAACCACAAGAGCCTCTGCTTGATTATTTGTGGTTTTCCCAAGTCCCCATGAAAAATCAATATTTTTTTTTTCCTTTGGAGTCAAAGATGAACCCCCCCTCCCCTGCACCTATTTCCCCCAGATTGCCTATCAAGGCTCCATCAAAGAATAGAGTAATAGACTGTTGTTATCATTGCTAGTGATTTAATTCTTGCCCTGAAAGCCTGAGGTGCCAAACTTGTTGTGATGCCTTGGAAGGTGGTGTGTGGATGGGCCAGAGGAAACGAGTGTCGAGAACTTCAATGATCCATGCTTGCTTTGCTTCTTCTAAAGTCATATGGGAGTCTTGATGGCATGACTTCGTACAAAAGACTTCTGAGTTAAGACCACACGCCTTCGAGAGTACCCTTGGTGGCGATGATAGTTTGTTTTGAAGGATGGCCTTATTCCTTGTCAACCAGATCTCCCAACAAATAAAATTTGGAATCTGCTTCCATAAACTTAGAAATAAAGGTTTTTTTATGAAGCTGGCAACATATCTTTGCTTCCAATTGAAAAACATTTATGTCCAATTGGAAGGGAAATTGTAATTGGGGAGGAGTGGAGCAAACAATAATTCCCATGTTTTCTTAGAGTATGGGAAATAAAAAAAGAGGTGTTGTGAAGATTATGTTGTCGCTTTACAAAGCACACATTGGAATGGGCTTGTTATTCCTCGCTTTTGAATGTTTTTTGCAATAAGGATATTTCTATGGACCATTACCCAAGTAAATGCATTCACTTTTGGAAGGGATGGTACAAACCATACAATTGACCAAATCTTGGATTTTGGAGGGCCTGGCATTTCTGCTACCAATTGTTGATATCCTTGCTTGATTGAATACATTGAAGCTCCCCAACTACGAGTATCTTTCATATGATTATTTATAGGGGCACATCCTACTACCCGATTATAGAATATGGGTAAAAGAGGAGAGAGATGCGATGGTGGGGAGAGAGGTTTCCACCTTTTTTATTTTCCATCTACTTCCGAGGTTGAAAAGTCAGAAAGCTTGGTTAGAATGTTGGTAATGCACCGGATTTTGAGAGGGTTTAATACTTCATTTTTCCCCAACGACTCCCATCCCATGATGTTTATCTGTCCTTACATTTTTGAGAGATTCATTCCCTAGTGACCATGACAACTTGGATTGAATAAGTGGGGTCGCAATTTTTAAAAGTTTCCATATGGGAGAACCACTAACTGGAGGAAGAGAATCATCAAGACTGTGAAGCCTAGGAGTGTTGAAGTATTTTGCAATGAGTGTGAGATTCCACCAATCAACAGAGCCCGAGAAAATGTGCCATTCTAATTTGGCTCCCAGAGTTGCATTCATTAAAGAAGGATTTATGATGGCCAGCCCTCCTTTCCCAATTGATTGAAAAATTGTTTTCCATCTTATTAAGTGGAATTTCTTTGTGTTTTTTTTTCCTCCTTCCCATCGAAAGCTTTAGAGAATCCTTGATATTTTTTCTAAACCTCCTTTGGGAGCCAAAAGGCCTGGACATTGAAAAATGGCTAAGGTTGAAAGGACCGATTTTAAAAGGACAATTTTACCTGTTGGGTTTAACCAACGTGTGCCCCAAATTTGAATTTGTGTTACCATTTTGTTTATAATTTCCTTCCAATCCTGAGAATTGGAATATTTGAGAAAAATAGGCATAAATATTCTAGAGATTACATCTTGGAGATGGCCCGAGAGATTCCATCCATATATTTTACTTTTATTGTTGTTGATTTTTCCTCCTAATGCAATTAGAAAGTTGTCTGGAATTTTTTTAAATTGTCTTGCAATAATTGTTGAGGCTGCCCCTAGAAGAAGAGTGTCATTGGAAAATTGAGAATGATTGATTTCTTTGACGCCATGTGCAACTTGAATGCCATAAAGTCTCCTCATTCTACGCTCATCTTCTAATTTTTTACTCAATGAGTCGGCCATTAAAATGTAATGAGGGGGAGAGAGTGCACAACCTTGTCTGAGACATTTGATTGATTTAAAGAAGTGTGTTGTTCTGCCATTGATCATAGGTGCAATCCAGGGTGCTCCAATGCAGGCTCTTATACATTCTATGAATGCTTCTGAGAATCCATATTTTTTTAGAATTGAGAACATAAATAAATTCTTAATGCGGTCAAAGGTGTTTTGAATATCTAGCTTTATCACCATATCTTTGTATTTACGGCTTCTGCTGGAATGAATTGCTTCTTGTACCAAGATTATATTATTAGTGATTTGTTTGTTTTCCATAAAGCTACCATGATTTTCCGAGACAAGCTTAGAGAGAAGTGGTTTGAGGCGTGAAGCAATAATTTTGGTGAGGATCTTATAGGCCCTGTTAAATATGGAAATGGGACGAACTCTAGACAAATTGGAGGGGTTGGATTCTTTAGGTATCAGAGCCAGGAAGGTCAAATTGATTGCACCTCCCACTTTCTTTTTTCGAAACGTGTAATTAAGAATCCTCTTAAGATCAAATTTTACTAGGTACCAGAAATGTTTGAATAACCTTGCAGAGAAGCCATCAGGACCAGGAGCTTTGTCCTGTTCTAGACCCCATAGAGCTTGAGAGATTTCTTCTTCCATTATCTCTTTTGTAAGAGAAAAATTATCCTCCACTATTACACTTTAAGGAATGCGTTCCAACATCTCATGGTTGATGGTTTCATGATCCTCTACACTGTTTTGAGAATACATATTTTCAAAATGTTGGACCATTGCCTCCTTTATTTGATCAAATCTTTCCAACATCTGTCGAGATTCCACTTGTATTTTTGAAACTGTAATTTTTGTCTTCTTTTTTGAGCCTGTTTATGAAAAAAGGAAGTGTTGGAATCCCCAACCTTTAGCCATAAACCTCTAGATTTCAGTCTCCAATTCTCTTCTTCTTTCCTTATGGAAACATGAAGTCATTGATATGCCTCTTTTTCCTTAGCTATTTTTTCTTCTGATACTGCTTCGTCTTCTATTTTTTGTTGTATATCATATAGATTTGATAATCGATCCATCCTCTCTTGGGTGGGGGCAACATAAGAAGATTTCACCCAATCTTTCAGGGCTTGTTTGACCAATCTCAGCTTGCTTTCCCAAATGAAGTTTAGAGAACCTTGAATAGAAGCAGACCATGCCCTCTGAACTAGAGAGATGACATGGGGTGAATCTAGCCATAAAAGGTTAAAGAGAAAGGGCATTGGACCAAGATTCTTGGGGGGAGAAAGGTTGAGAGTGATGGGTTTGTGATCCGAGAGAGTGAAGGGAATAATGCATGAAGACATATCAAGGGGAAGAAGGAGATGGTCACTATGGATAAGAAAAAGGTCCAGACGTGCAATAGTATGGCATAGATCCGATCCCTTATTACTCTGAGTATATTTTCCTCTTACTGGCCTGATATCTTGCGGATCCCAAGTTGACATAAAATCTTCCAGTTTTTCACTCATAGGATCACATACCTGACTTCTCCCTCTCTTTTTTTATTGATGAAGGTGGGTGTTTAGGTCACCCCCTACAATGAATGAAGCCAGATCCAAGGTTTCCTTGATGGAAAACAAGGAAGACCAACATTCTAACTTGTCTAAATAACTATTAGGCATATATATATTTATGAAAAAAAACTTAATGTTGGTATCTTTATTTCTAAGAACTATAAGTATCCAATGGTTGGCACAGAATGATACCTCCAAATCCCAAAGTTGCGAATCCCATGGAGTTAGGATTCCTCTTGATGCTCCTATTGAGCTCTCAGCTACTCCTTCTCCATTTCACATGGTTTTTTGAGCACTTTCCATTGTTGCTTCCTTCGATTTTTCCCACTCTAAAAGAATCAAGATAGATGGAACATAATATAATGATCCAATTCGAATAAATTGTACCTGTTAGAAAAACAGGACCGCGGAGCAATAAAATAAAACAAATGCAGAAACAAAACATAGAAGACACACAATACAAGAGAGACACAGATTTACGTGGTTCACCCAGTGTGGGCTACGTCCACTAGAGAAATTTCCAGGTCCTTC
>ML782769.1:320933-353202 GCA_009831015.1 Picea engelmannii | reverse complement strand
AAAATAATCCTCTCTTGTTTACTAATATTTCAAGTATTTTTAATGACAATTTGTGTTGTTATAGTTTAATTGGGAAATTAGATCAAGACTTTTACCGTGCAAGTTATATTATTTGTTTTATGAGGAATGAGGAAGGTGTTTCATGTTGGTTTATTTGGAGGTTATTCAGTGAAGCATTAGAGCAAGAGTGAGATCACACAGAGATTATTTGATACTTTGGAAAACCATCTGGAAACCATGTTCTCTCCTTCTTTACTTATCATTTACTTTTTAAATGCATGTTAGTCTTAGGAAAGAAAGATATGTTATCTATCCCTATGTTTTCCATTGAGCCTCACCCACTCGGTGAGGGTTTATTGCTTATCCCTTAGGTAGTTTTCCCTATAACAATATAGTTTATGTCCTTCATTGGTTTCTTGTTGGGTTTTGTATTTCCTTGGTCAAGTATATTTACCTATTATTTAGTTAGTTAGTTATCTTTATTTCAAAACCTAGCTAAGATATCTAGCTCACTTAGGGTAGTGAATGAACCTTATGGCCTCTCCTAGTTTACTTATACAAATTGGGTTAATTGGTTTAATTATTGTTTATTTCTATGTGTGCATTGAATCAAGAGTTATATAGGAGGCATTCTCTCTATTTTCACATCAAATCTTCTGTCATAAAAAGTATTTAACCAACACACATAAGATTATAGGGGATAAATTAAAATTTATTTTCCTTGCTCTATTTAGTTTGGTAGTTAGATTGTATTGTCATTAAGACATTATTAAATTCACCACATAATTAATCAACCTACATCCCTATATCACATAAACAACTCTCTTAAACCCTAATTAATTTGGTGGCCTACTTCCTCTTATCTCTTCTTCCTTAGTTTTCCTAATTTCTCAAAAAAACTAGGTGGTGATGATTTTGATTCCCTTATGAGATCATAGATCTTGGGCTTCCCATTGTTTTGGTATCATGCATCATGTTATAGATATCATAGTGAATTTTGAACCCATTTCCATAAATGAAAGGATAAAGTGATGGAAACCCATAGTCTTGGCCATGCATATGCATACTAGTCAAAAGACAATGTCATGACACTTTTATATTCATTTTCCTTCTTCCCCATCCTTGGTATATAAGGGTTTTCCTTTTCCATCCTTTTGGGAATAATTATCAATTGTGTGATAGGGAATTTATATGAATTCAATCGATGGGCATAGTAAACACTATGACAATATGACAACCTGTAATATAGTTGGTGTGGGTTATTTGAATTTCCCATAATAATTTCAATGATACATTAGTGGTGAATATGATTTTTTTGGTCATGGATATAGACGCGAAGTGTAAGCAATTTTTTCTTTGTGGTTGTAATATTTGGGAAATACTTTCTCATTATTTTATGAAATGGGACTATGACTATTAAGGAAGAGTTTAGATAGAAAGGTTCTCATTAGCCTTTTTAAGAAGTAAAGATATTTGGGAAATAGTTTGTCATTATATTTATGAAATGGGACTATGACTCTTAAGGAAGAGTTTAGATAGAAAGGTTATCATCAACTTTTTTGAGAAGTAAAGACTAGGTCATATTTAAATGCAATAATTTGAGAGGGATCAGTGTTCCATATTGATACATTCAGTGAGTTAGTGTTCCATATTGATACATTCAGTGAGTTATATGTGGGGATTTTTTTGATTTGTAGTCCACATTCATATTAATGTCAATAATTATTGCAATAACATTTGATATGGAAATTTGTAATTGACTATCACTATTCACTACATTCAAGTTACCTTTTATAAGTTGTTATTATAATTGTAGATGTAGAAGGTATTTATTGGTATGCTAAAATATCAATACCATAAATGTATTTTGAAGACAACGACAACAAAGGTTTCAAAATTATTGCAATAATGTTTGATATGGAAATTTGTAATTGACTATCACTATTCACTACATTCAAGTTACCTTTTATAAGTTGTTATTATAATTGTATATGTAAAAGGTGTTTATTGGTATGCTAAAATATCAATACCATACATGTATTTTGAAGACAACGACAATAAAAGTTTCAAAATTATTGCAATAATGTTTGATATGGAAATTTGTAATTGACTATCACTATTCACTACATTCAAGTCACCTTTTCTAAGTAAGCATAACCACTGGCTGAATGAGCATAGCCTCCATGGCACAACACGACACATCAAGGGGCTGGGTGATTGAGTGAGTGAGTCATAGCCATAGGGTTTCCCATAGCTACTCATTGTCAACCGGTCATTACTGATTGCCACACCTAAAGGGAACCTTAATTTATCAAATAACTTGGTTGTTGTACTCTACTCTATGAGGCTACTCTACTTGGATACTTGGCTTGGCTCCCGAGCTCAGTTGGAGATAGTCATTGACAGGAGGTCATCCCATATGGTCATAGCCAATAGCCAATCAGAGCCAGTGGTCACCGATAGACAGGAGGTGGTTCCTGTGCAACAGAAAGTAGTTTCAAAAATATTGCAATAATGTTTGATATGGAAATTTGTAATTGACTATCACTATTCACTACATTCAAGTCACCTTTTCTAAGTTGTTATTATAATTGTAGATGTAGAAGGTGTTTATTGGTATGCTAAAATATCAATGTCATACATGTATTTTGAAGACACTAAACAAAGGTTTCAAATTTTATACTAAGAAAGTTATTTATCTTCTTCACCTTGTAAAGCTATGGTGTCATTTGATTACAGAGAATTAAGCACAAATTCTCTTTTTGATTTTTTAAATCCCTTCCATTGATTAGTTCTTGCATATAACAAATTAGAGACTTTGAAATGAACTTCCTATCTTTGTGAGGACCTTACTACCCCATAAGATAACAAGTATGTTAGAAGGGAATGCTTGTATATTTAGTTGTTGGGATAATAACCGGTACCCTTCTATTGCTAAATATTGGTTGATAGGAAATTTTGCAAGAATTCTTTCTCACGGGACAAGGAGGAAGCCCATATAAATTTCATTCATTGAATGCATGTTATTTTACCCCTAAAATTGACATCATATTTAGTGTATAGACAATTGGTGCTAAAACTAGTGCGAAAAGGGAAGCTAAAGTTGGTGCTAAAAAGGAAGCTAAATTCAGTGCTAAAAAGGAAGATAAATTTAGTGCTAAAAAGGGAAAATAAATCCAATGCTATTTTAAAATATTGTTTAGCATTTAGCAGTTGTGTCAAATTGAAAAAAAAAGAAACACTAAAATATGGCACTAAAATAGGTGCTAATGACCTATTGTGTTGTAGTGGTGGGCGCCCCCTACCCCTCTCACATTTGAGGAAAGGATGATCATGGGCTCAAACTATTCAAGGAACTCCCTACACAGGCCCCCTTAATGCTCATTTGTTTTCCTTAAGTTTCGTTTTATCTTTTTTTTATTTCCTATTGATAAGAACGATTTTTTTCCAACTATGAAATAATGCCCAAGGTCTAAGACCAAACCTCCCTCTATCCCCAAATATTCCTTCTATAGATTTTGATTTCTTAGGTATTAATTTATATCCAGTCAACTTTCTCCCTTGTTCTTTATTTTATGTACCCTCCATCTGTCGAGATAAATTACCAACTTAAGATGAGACCTCAAGGACATGAATCCTTCAGGACCTATCTATTTGAGACATTCCATTGGTTATATATCCTAACATAAAAGGGGATTTGGGAGCTTCATTTAGAATAATAGGACCTGGATCCAAAACCCTTAGATGAATTGGGATTGCAAATAACTTTTAACTTCTATCACTCTTATTTAAATTCTAATTTGGCTTTGATAAGGAAGGAGAAAGAATACTAGACTTACAATTTTCTTATGCTTCTTTTGGAGAATTAGACTTTGGAGTTACTTCTTTAGATAGCTTCATTTCATCACCCTTGTTTGATAGAGGAAATTCTTTGTCATCCACCCTAAATCCTTATTTAGCTACAACTTCTCCCTTTGCTTTATCCTTTTCTACACTTCCCACCATTGAGATGAATGCTATATTTACTTTAGCTTCACCTTGCCTAAAAATGGGTTCTTGAAATTTTAGAGTATATATTGGAGGTATTTATATTTTCTTCCATTAGGATTTTTAAAATCGAAGGACATGAGGGTGATATTTGACCCACTTATGTGTGCATGGGGCATATTCAAAGGGGAAACATGGGGTAGGATTTGATCCACTTATGTGTGAACACCTCATGAGATAATTTAATATAATTCATATGGGTGCAAAAACATGTTCAAGAACTACCTCAAGGTGATATGTAAATTGTCGTGGATATTCCAATGGAATATATCCTCACAACATATTTGATAAATAAAACTGAAATATACACTATGAAGACAAGCTTAGGGAGAAGTGGTTTGAGGCATGAACCAATAATTTTGATGAGGATACTATAGGTCATGTTACATAGGGAAATGGGACGAAATCTAGAGAAATTGGAGGGGTTGGATTCTTTGGGTATCAAATCCAGGAAGGTCAAATTGATTGCACCTCCCAGTTTCTTTTTTCGCAAAGTTTAATTAAGAATCCTCTTAAGATAAAATTTTACTAGGTCCCAGAAATGTTTGAAGAACCTTGCAGAGAAGCCATCAGGACTTGGAACTTTGTCATGTTCTATACTCCATAGAACTTGAGATATTTCTTCTTCCGTTATCTCTTTTGTAAGAGATAAATTATCTTGCACTGTTACACTTTGAGGAATGTGTTACAGCATCTCCTAGTTGATGGTTTCATCATCCTCTGCACTATTTTGAGAATATATATTTTCAAAGTGTTGGATCGCTTCCTCCTTTATTTGATCAAAGATTTCCAACATCTGCCCAAATTCCACTTGTATTTTTGAAACTATATTTTTTTGTTTTTTTTGTTGAGCATGTTTATGAAAAAAGGAGGTGTTGGAATCCCTAGCCTTTAGCCACAAAATTCTAGATTCCAGTCTCCAATTTTCTTCTTCTTTCCTCATGGTGGAATGAAGTCACTAATATGCCTCTTTTTCCTTAGCTAATATTTTTCTGATACTTCTTTGTCTTATATATTTTTTTGTATATCATCTAGATATGATAATTGATCGATCCTCTCCTGGGTGGCGGCGACATAAGAAGATTTCACCCAATCTTTCAGGGCATGTTTGACCAATCTCAGCTTGCTTTCCCAAATGAAGTTTGGAGAACCTTGAATAGAAGCATACCATACCTTTTGAACCACATAGATGACAGGGGGTGAATCTAGCCATAGAGGTTTAAAGTGAAAGGGGATTGGACCAAGATTATGGGGGGGAGAAAGGTTGAGAGTGATGGGTTTGTGATTTGAGAGAGCGAAGGGAATAATGTAGGAAGAGATATCAAGGGGAAGAAGGAGAAGGTCACTATGGATAAGAAAATGATCCATACAGACAACAATATGGCATAGACCCGATCTCTTATTACTCCAAGTGTATTTTCCTCTTGCTGGCCTAATATCCTGAAGATCTCAAGCTAAGATAAGGTCTTCCATTTTTCACTCATAGGATCACCTACTCGACTTCACCCTCTTTTTTTTTATTGATGAAAGTAGGTGTTTAGGTCACCCCCTACAATGAACGAAGCTAGATCCAGGGTTTCCTTGATGGAAAACAAGGAAGACCAAGATTATAACTTGTCTAAATAGTTATTAGGAATATATATATATATCAAGGAAAACTTAATGGCAGTATCTTTATTTATAATAAATGTAAGTATCCAATGGTTGGAAAAAAATGATACATCCAATTCCCAGAGCTCCGAATCTCATAGAGTCATGATTCCTCTTGATGCTCCTATTGAGCTCTTAGCTACTCCTCCATTTCGCATGGTTTTTTTCACACTTTCCATTGCTTCTTCCTCCAATTTTTCCCACTCTAAAAGAATCAGATAGATGAAAAATAATATAATGATCCAATCTGGATCAATTGTACCACTGCTTGATGAGTACTTTGAAAACCAAATGACACTTTAATTTGTGACAAGTGTCTTCCTAATATATAATGTGACATATATCCACTTTGTATTTGCTTGTGGCTATGATCTTATATATAACATGGATCCACTGTGTATATCCTTTCATGGCCATTATCTTGCATTCTACTTCATGGATCCACAATGTATTGTGTTGGATCCTATGCTTATTAGTATATCCAAGCATGGGTATGGCTTCCTTAGGGGTGATTTATATTTGATCAGTTGATGTTTTCTCATAGGTAATTCCTAGTTTCTTGATTTATAAAACTCCTTCTGTTGGATTACTGAGAGGGGGGGGTGAATCAGTAATAGATCAATTTAATCATTTTTAACCATAAAATGCAAGTATTATATCAATGTAGCATTACCATCCAATATTTTCAGAGTAAATAAAAAATGAACACATGAACAATCATACACATACACAGTACACCAGTGTTTTTACGTGGAAACCCAAAGCGGGAGAAAACCATAGAATGCTTTTTCTTATATCTCTTTAAGAATTACATTCATTGGAAGCACCAACTTCCTTTGTTTTCCAGTTGCAACTGGAAGGAGGCTCCAACCCGCTAGTTTCTCAGGATACAACCTAAAGGAAGTTCCAACTCCCCAATTCTCTGTCTACAACCAGAAGGAGGCTACAACCCCCTATGTTCTTCGGATACAACCGAAAGGTGGCTACAACCACTTTTCCTTTCCCTGTCCAACCGCCCTGAAATAAAAGTAGAATGATGGAACCACTGTCACACTATCACTGTGAGATATACTGTTGTAAACCTGTACCAATCAACCTGTAATCAACCTGTACCAAACAACCTATAATCAGTATGTACCATAAACAAGTGCATAAACCATGCACCAACATGTACCTCAACCTGTACCATCAATGAGTGCATCAACCATGGACCAAATATTTACCAATCATGTATCAAATACACATAAACCATGACTCATCAAGATGTACCAACATCGTCAACTATACACCTCATGTATGTGCCAACTCATCAACTACTTGTCTCAACCATGTATCCAACATGTACCTCAACCATATACCAAATACATATACCAATATAACCATCAAAAGTTCTCTAGCAATACATCACACTATCTGTAACCAAATACCATAAACCATTACATTAAACCATGTACCACAACCTCATTGTTATACAACCTCTATTTGTAACATACCTCAACCAAAAGCCCTCATCAATTTCATCATCCAAATATGATTTGTAACTCTGTAACAGACCTGGTGTATATGATCACATACCTACAAACCTTCCTCAACAAGAGACTAGCATTTTCATCAAATTTTACTTGAGTCTCACATGACTAGTTTTGGATTAGTCAACAACCCTAACTTGCAATAACCATAACTATGTACTTGTAATGAATAAAGGTCTAAAAATAGTACACAATGTTCTTCAGTGTCTTGTCTACAATATCTCTAGGTTTCACTTCTTGGAACCTCCCAGTAAAGGAGTTATAGCAAAAATGGCACACCTTGTTGAATTTTGGCTTATTCTAGAGATTGAAATTGTAGAGAATGCCTCGCACAAAATATTTTCCGTATAGATCCAAAACTGGTACAAAACATAATAAAGATTATACTCTAACCAATATATTTAGTCTTACTTAATTTGGATATGTTATGAATAAGTTGTAATGTTTTTACCTGAAACACTTGTTTAGACTAGTTTCAGGACTAACCACAAACCCTATTTTCCATGGAGTGTAACTCCAAAAATACAACGACCCACAAGATGAAATTTTTATCATAGATACTTGGATATGTTTCCTCAATGACCTCCATATTTCACAGTTTGACTCATTCTATAAAAAACGTTATTGCAAAAATGGTGAGATGACTTGTAAATAACATACCTTAGAAAGCACCATCAAAGAATTTATCCTCCCTTGAATTTTGACCTTCTTTACTTCACCTTCCCTCTGAAATTATCCTTATATATCCTTTGGTTACCTCAGTCACTTGTAGATATTCAATATGCTCAAGTGTTTTTAAATGAGAGATCCTTTCCTCTTATTTATACTTTTATGTAGCTTCCTCAAGGCGTTACCTTCTAACCATCTTAAACCACTTTCCTTATTTTAGGGCTAACCCATTTCTAACCACTTGTCCAATTAGTAATTTCTCCATTAACTTTATTATTTAAATAATTTATTTTGTATCCACTTTGACTTATAGTACACTCATCACTTCACTTTATTACCTTCTAACCATCTTAAACCACTTTCCTTATTTTAGGGTTAACCCACTTCTAACCACTTGTCCACTTAGTAATTTCTCCATTAACTTTATTATTTAAATAATTTATTTTGTATCCACTTTGAATTATAGTACACTCATCACTTCACTTTATTATTTAAATAATTTATTCTTTGTAACCACTTTGACTACTTTGCCCTGTTGGGGCTTCTAGATGAATCATGAGGGTTCTCCAACTTCACATGGACATAACTCTCTAACTGTGAGGATTTATGTGATGTTCCACATACCACCAGAAATGACATGATATGTACTATCCATATATAATAGTCTTACCTTCAAATATATTAAAACTCATACCATTATACATCAAACAAACTTGGGTCCATTACCCAAACCTTTGTGCGACCAGAATTCACTATCGGACTTTCTTCAAGGATTGACATCAATGAAAACCAACCCAAATAATCAACAATCTCTCCCTTTGGCATTGATGGAAACACTCTGATGAAATATTGAATTCATATCACTAATTCTCCCCCTGTGACGATCGCTCCCCATGGAACCATGCTTCTGTGCTCTTTCTCCAAGCATTTACCTTTGCATCTGATAAATCTCTCCCCCTTTGTCATCAATGGAAAATGTATATTTCCATCCGGGGCTGCTCCCCCTAACTGAACTCTTCCTGAAATTGATCTCCCAACCTGAACTTTCCTCTTTATGGTGCTTCCTTGTGTAAATATAAGACATATAAGATAAGCATTCAAAAGCATTCATTTTGGAGTAGAAATTACTCTGAGTCTCTGGCGAAGATACTCAAAGGATTCCCTTGGAAGCGGTTTTGTAAAGATGTCTTCCACTTGTTCTTTTGTGCCCACATATTCAACTTTGATGTTCTTCTCTACAACTTCTTCCCATATAAAGTGATACATGATTGGAATGTGCTTCGTCTTGGAGTGCATCACCGGGTTCTTTGAGATACTGATGACGCTTGTATTATCACAATAGATTGGAATGGGCTCATCATACTCAACCTATATATCTGTGAAAGTTTGTTTCATCCATAGAACTTATGTACAACATCATGTTGTTGCTTTATACTCTTCTTCGGTTGTAGATAAATATACTGATGATTGTTTCTTGCTTAGCCATGATACTAAACACTCACCCAAGTAGAACACTGCTCCACTGGTGCTTCGTTGGTCATCAATGCAACCTTCCCAATATGCATCTGTTTAGGCAATAAATGATAGATCCTTTCCTTTTGGATACCATAATCCAAACTCTTTTTTTCCTTTGAGATATCTGAAAATCCTTTTCACTGCTAAGACATGTGATTCATTTGGTGTTGCTTGAATTCGTGCCACCTGTCCAACTTACTACATTACATCTAGTATGGATGTTTTCACATATAGTAAGATACCAATAATTTACATGTATTTCCTTTGGTCTGTAGACTTTGAATCATCATCTTTGCTCAACTTGGAACTGGTTTGCATAGGAGTGGTAATTGGTTTGCAATCTTCCATTCCGAACTTCTTTAGCATTTCTCTGATATACATAGTTTGAAAAATAAAAATTTCTTGGTTTCTTTGACATATCTGAAGACCCAGAAAGAAGGATAGTTCTCCAAGTAATGACATTTCAAATTCATTTTGCATATCCTTTGCAAATTTTTGGCTTAACATATCATCAGTACTTCCAAAAACAATATCATCAACATAAACTTCAATTAATAAAATACTATCTTGAGTTAGCTTAATGTAGAGGTTGTTGTCTGCACTTCCTTTTATGAACCCTGCCTGGTGTAGATATTTATCCACTCTAGAGTACCATGCTTTAGGAGCCTGTTTTAGACCATACAAGGCCTTCTTCAATTTACACACATAATCTATGTTCTTTGACAACTGAAATCCTTCTGGTTGTTCAATGTAGACTTCTTCTTCAAGTTCCCCATTTAGAAAAGTTGATTTCACGTCCATCTGATACACTTTAATATTCTTGGAGCATGCATAAGATAAAAGAAATCGGATTGCTTCCATTCTAGAAACTGGGGAAAATGTCTCTTCAAAGTTGATTCCTTCAACCTGTGTGTATCCTTTGCATACCAATCTAGCTTTGTTCCTTGTAACATTTCCATCTTCATTCAATTTATTTTTGAAAACCCACTTTGTGTCAATCACGTTCTTATTCTTTGGTATTGGAACCAATTCCCAAGTGTCATTCTTCTCTATTTGATCTAATTCTTCATCCATGGCCTTATTCCAGAATTCATCCTTGTTGGCCTCTTCAAAACTATTTGGTTCAATCGTAGATAAGAGTGCTAGGTGCATTTGTTCTGGTGAATGGATTCTTCTTCTAGTCTCAACTCCTACATCCTTGTTTCCGATAATCCGATCTGAAGGATGATTATTCTGTACTCATTTTCTAGGTGTATTTGGAGGCACTTGTTGAACTTGCTCTTCTACTTCTTTCTGATCCTCTTCATCTTCCCCTTCTACTTATTATTCATCTTCTGCTTCTTCTTCGTAAAGTTGTTCCATTGATTCATTTTCTTATTCCTTTAATTCTCGTCCACCTGTTTCATCAATTGTTACATTGATTCTTTCCACAACTTTGTTCAACCTCATATTGTAACAGTTGTATGCTTTCCTTGTACTTGAGTAACCAACAAGTACTCATTTGTCCACAAAAGAGTCAAACTTTCCCATTCTACCATCTTCTCTTTTGATGTAGCATTTTCTTCCAAATACTATGAAGTGCTTCACATTTGTTGGTCTTCCTTTCCATAGCTCGTAGGGAGTTTTGTCATTGTTGTTTCTAAGAATTAGTCTGTTTTGAATGTGAACTGTTGTATGCATTTCATGTGTCCAAAGAATATCTATTAATTTGGAATCCATTGGCATTGTTCGAGCCATTTCCTGTGTAAATATCACCCATTATGATAATGTTCCTTTGTCTCTGAACCACTCTCTGAACCAATATATGAATCCATGCTCTCTTACACTGTCATATATCTATCCAAACCTGCTAAGTGTTCTTACAAATCCATCTTTATCCATACTGTCCAAGACTCTACTGCACAATTGTCCATAATGTTGACCCATTTATCACTATACTATCATGAAGTCTTCACTACTACAAGTGCTTGTACTTCTGCTAACTAACTGCTCTGGATATTTCTTCTCAATCTATGTAAGTTGCTTGAAGGATGGTTCTTTGGTCTTTCATAGCTATCGCATAGAATCCCCCTATCTAATATTCATATTACCTGGGAGTCTCTAAGTCGGATGGCTCAGAACAATTCCTGCTCTGATGTTTATTCATCATCATCTTCATTGGTAGATTCATCATCTCTCTAAGATCTGACTTCTTTCTTTCTGTCTGAGGATTCATCGTTCACTACAATGCCTGAAAGTATGATCTCTTGAACCTGTTCCTTATTTACCTGTCCTTCTTTTCTTTCAATTATTTTCCAAACCTTTCTGTATCTGACATCTTTTTTTTTTCTCTATAGAATTTTCTTCATCTTGTTTTATTGCCAATATTGTGATCTATGGGACCTGGTCTTTGTTCACATGTTCTTCGTGTTTTCTTATCCATACTTTCTTATATATGATATCAATGTTCTCTTTTATGGAAGTATCATTCATGCTTCTACAATCACTAGTTATGTGTCCATATTTATGACATTTGTAACATTCAATGTTACGTGGGGCCACATAGGAATTTTTTTCTTGAAAAATTATTTTATAATCCCTGCAATCTGCAACCTTATGTCCAAAATTAGGACAATAAAAACAATGACCATAAAATAAATTTGCATACCTGGGAGTGAATCATATTCTTTGTGGTGTAGTCCTTCTGAATTTCTGCCTTGACTGATCATGATCATGATTGAAGCTTCTTTGTGGCTTGAACATGGATGGTCTTCTTGAAGATGTATCTTCAATAATTTTCTTAGATTTTGGTTGACCATGATTCCTTCCTTTGAGTACTTCTACATAACTCTTTCTATTTTCTTCATTTTTATTTTCTAGCAACCTAGAGTGCTTCTATTCATTCTCTATAACTGATGTGGATGTTTCTATCTCTTCAACGTTCTTGTTAAGCTTGACGATTTTACTTATCAATGTGACAAATTCGTTTTTAAGCTTCTCAACCTCTTCTTCTTTATTCATTATCTGAGACTTCATGACTTCTTCTGCTCTTTTCGCTTCTTCAAGATCGATGTTTAATGTGATTATTTATTCTTCAAGTCCTTTCTCTTCTTGACCAAACTCTGTTTCAAGTTGGTTTAGATCATTAGTTCTTTCCTTAAGATGATATTTCAATATCTTCTCTCTCATTTCTGCTTCTTCCTTCTGTGCTACCATGTTGGCTTCCAAACACTGCTTTTGATATTCAATATTTTCTTCAATCTATCTGGCTTCTTCTAGCTGAGTTATTAATTTCTCGATGACCTGTTGAGTTTCTTCAAAAATGTGAACACTTTCCTTTTGGTTCATCAACTCTTTCTTGAGTGACTTGTTTTCTTCTCTTTCTTTTCTTAGTTCATATAAAGCATTAATCAATTCTGCTTCATAATTGTCTTCCTTTTCAATTAGTTTTTCTGTCTTATTTCCTTCATGGCATTCTATTTCAAGATGTTTGTGTTTTTCACAATTAAAGCAAAACAATGTTGATTATGTACTCTTCATCTTCTGAATTTGTTTGACATAGTGAACATATTTCTTCTTGATATGTACCTTCATATTCATTGGCATTTTCTGAATCTGCGATAGGTGAATAATATATGTCATGTAACTTATCCCAAATTTATTTGGTTGATGAACATTTACCAACCTTTTCACTTATCGGATTAGGTAATCCTTCCCAGATGAAATCCATTTCTATTATTTTATTCTTCTTCAATTCCTTCTTGGCTGCAGTCTTTTCCCTTTTCGAACTATCATATCCTGTAACAACTGATAGCCAAATATAATACCCCTATGCCTGTAAAAATACTTTCATCCTTCCACTCCATAACCCATACATTAAACCATTCTGACCATTAAAAAGTGGTACTCCATTCTCATAATAATCCATGATCTCCTTCTAGTGGTTAAATTGTTTCCTGAAAGAACCAACTCTGATACCAATTGTTGGATTACTGAGAGGGGGGGGAGGTGAATCAGTAATAGAGCAATTTAATCTTTTTTAACCATAAAATGCAAGTGTTATATCAATGTGAACAAATGAGAAATCATACACATACACTGTACACCAGTGTTTTTACGTGGAAACCCGAAGCGGGAGAAAACCACAAAATGATTGTTTTTATATGTTTTTAAGAATTACATTATTTGGAAGCACCAACTTCCTTTGTTTTCTAACTGCAACTGGAAGGAGGCTCCAACCCCCTAGTTTCTCAGGCTACAACTTGAAATAAGCTCCAACTACCCAATTCTCTGGCTACAACCATAAGGAGGCTAAAACCCCCTATGTTCTCTAGCTACAACCGAAAGGTGGCTAAAACCACATTTCTTTTCCCCGTCCAACTGCCCTAAAATAAAAGTAGAATGATGAAATCACTGTCACACTATCACTGTGATATATATTGTTGTAAACCTGAACCAATCAACCCGTAATCAACATGTACCATAAACAAGTGCATCAACCATGCACCAACCTGTACAAAACAAATTGTAATCAGCCTATACCATAAACAAGTGTATCAACTATGCACCAACATGTACCTCAACTTGTACCATCAATGAGTGCATCAACCATGCACCAAATATGTACCAAGCATGCATCAAATACACATAAACTATGACTCATCAAGATGTACCAACATCATCAACTATACACCTCATGTATGTGCCAACTCATCAACTATTTGTCTCAACCATGTACCCAACATGTACCTCAACCATATACCAAATACATATACCAATATAACCATCAAAATTTCTCTAGCAATACATCACACTATCCATAACCAAATACCTTAAACCATTACATCAAACCATGTGCCACAACCTCACTGTTATACAACCTCTATATGTAATATACCTCAACCAAAATCCCTCATCAATTTCATCATCCAAATATGATTTTTAACTCAATAAAAGACTTGATGTATATGATCACATACCTGCAAACCTTCCTCAACAAGAGACTAGCATTTTCATCAAATTTTACTTTAGTCTCACATGACTAGTTTTGGATTAGTCAACAACCCTAACTTGCAATAATCATAACTATGTACCTGTAATGAATAATGGTATAAAAATAGTATTAAATGTTATTCAATGTATTGTCTACAATTTCTCTAGGTTTCACTTCTTGGAACCTCTCAGAAAAGGATTTATAGCAAAAATGGCATACCTTGTTGAATTTTGGCTTATTCTAGAGATCAAACTTGTACATAATTCCCCACACAGAATATCTATTGTATATATCTGAAATTGGTACACAACATACTACATACTGTACTCTAACCAATACATTTGGTCTTACTTAATTTGGATATGTTATGAATAAGTTATGACGTTTTTACCTGAAACATTTGTTTTAGACTAGTTTCAGGACTAGCCACAAACCTTAGTTTCCATGGAGTGTAACTCCAAAAATACAAAGACCCACAAGCTGAATTTTTTATCACAAATATGTGGATATGTTTCCACAACGGCCTCCATTTTTCGTAGTCTGAATCATTCTAGAAACAAAGTTATTTTGAAAATGGTGAGATGACCTGTAAATAACATACCTTAGAAAGCATCATCAAAATAATTTATCCTCCCTTGAATTTCAACCTTCTTTACTTCACCTTCCCTTTGAAATTCACCTTAGATATCCTTTGGTTACCTTAGTCACTTGTATATATTCAATATGTTCAAGTGTGTTTAAATGAGATATCCTTGCCTCTTATTTATACTTGTATGTAGCTTCCTCAAGGGGTTACCTTCTAACCATCTTAAACCACTTTCCTTATTTTAGGGCTAACCCACTTCTAACCACTTGTCCACTTAGTAATTTATGCATTAACATTATTATTTAAATAATTTCTTTTGTATCCACTTTGACTTATAGTACAGTCATCACTTCACTTTATTACCTCATAACCATCTTAAACCACTTTCCTTATTTTACAGTTAACCCACTTCTAACCACTTATCCACTTAGTAATTTCTCCATTAAATTTATGATTTAAATAATTTCTTTTGTATCCACTTTGACTTATAGTACACTCATCACTTCACTTTATTATTTAAATAATTTCTTCTTTGCAACCACTTTGACTACTTTGACCTTTTGGGGCTTCTAAATGACTCATGAGGGTTCTCCAACTTCACATGGCCATAACTCTCTAACTGTGAGCAGTTATGTGACTTTCCACATACCACCCGAAATGGTATTATATGTACTATCAATATACAATAGTCTTACCTTCAAATATATTAAAAATCATACCATTATAAATAAATAAAACTTGGGTCCATTACCCAAACCTTTGTGCTACCAGAATTTCTCCAAGGGTTGACATCATTGACAACCGACCCAAATAATCAACACCTTATTGGTCCACTCATCGGAACCTATTATTTGTAATTTATTTCATCCATCAGTTCCTCTTCTGACCTCATAAATTAGGTGTCTTATATTCCACCTCTATTTGTCACCATAGGCCAAGACAAATGTAAAGAGCCAAAGTACACATATGGATCGGGTTGAGTTTTCTTGGAAAATATTTTTTCTTTAAAAGGATATGAAGCTCATGTTTTTCCCCAAGAAATGAGTGGTCAGACGCAACTTTCCCATATATTAGACATGGTCGGTCATAGATTTTCCATATAAAACCTACAGTCGCCCCTTAAAGCTTCAGAAAATATAAATTCATGAGAAAAGATAAATATTTGTGAGTTGGAAAAAGCCAAAAGCAACTATCTCTCCACATTATAGTTCCCAGAGGTGGAATTGTGGCTAAGAAGGAGGACTTTGATTCTCGGATCCAAGAGTATAGCAGTGAATCTTAATGGATGATTCTTGTTTTAACTCTTTTTAAATCAATATAGATCTATCTTCTTCNACTAATATTTCAAGTATCTTTAATGACGTTTTGTGTTGTTATAGTTTAATTAGGAAATTAAATCAATACTTTTACTGTGAAAGTTATCTTATTTATTTTATGAGGAATGAGGAAGGTGTTTCATGTTGGTTGATTTTAAGGTTACTCAGTGAAGTATTAGAGCTAGAGTGATATCAGGCAGATCTTATTTAATACTTTGGAAAACCATATGGAAACCGTGTTCTCTCCTTCTTTCCTTATCATTTACTTTTAAAATGCATGTTAGTCTTAGGAAATAAATATATGTTATCTATTTCTATGTTTTTCATTAAGCCTCACCCACTCGGTGAGGCTTCGATTTCTTATCTCTTAGGTAGTTTTCCCTATAACAATATAGTTTGTCCTTCATTGGTTTCCTTTTGGGTTTTGTATTTCCTTGGTCAAGTATATTTCCCTATTATTTAGTTAGTTAGTTATCTTTATTTTAAAACTTAGCTAAGTGATGGCAGAGCCACCCCCTCTCCTTCCCTCCTGAGGGGTTACTCGACCTTCCGATATAGGATCGTTCAAGTCACCGAACTGAATGGTTCGTCAGACTCCTGATGGAACCAATTTAACTTGACACAGGCCCTTTACTTTCTCGACGCAGGTTGTGTGGCACCCGCGGACCCTCTCCTTAACGCTTTTCAAATATTAACACCAACAAACGCTAGATATTTGTACTAGGATCCCTCCTTGATGTGACCACAAACTACAACCATGGGCTAGCTCCCTTCGTGACTCTGTGCTTCAGAAATTTCGCGAGCTACTTACTCCCTTTTCCCGATTCCCAAATCGACGAATTCTCCAGGGCCAAATCTACGGTCTGTTATAACCCTATAATTTATAGGATCAATCGGTGACTAAAATGTTATCTCTTTAAGTGTTTTGTTTTTCAAATGATTGTCCATTCTGCAAATAATTTGAGAAAAGAAAAGAAAAAGAAAAAGAAAAAAGAAAGAAAAAGAAAAAGAAGAAAAGAAGAAAAAGAAAAAGAATAAAAGAGGGCATAAAAGAAATTCAATAGAGCCCCATGCAATAACAATGATTTGGTATGTATTGTTCAAGCATGGCCAAGTTCTTTTAAATTGGTGTTGATAGGAGTAGTGAATAAGCTTGGCTCAACTGTTTAATCTTAGCCAAGTGATTTAGGTTAGTTAGTGAATAAATCTGACCAAACTGCCTAATCTTGGTCAAATAACCCCAGGATAGAGTAATTTCTTAGTCCAACAGTTTAATATGGACTAATTGTCATTGGTAATTAGGTTAGAGCATAGGGTAGTTTGCTTTATCCCAATAAAACAAGCATGATGATCAATGTTGAACCATATCTTTGAGGTTTAAAAGGTTTGATGTCTAACCCCTTGGTGATAAAAACATGGAAAAGCTTGGGAAAACCCACAATATGCACTTATCCTAAGTTTTTCGGAGCTCATTCGCCTTCGCGCTCACAGTTAAGCACAGCGCATATATGAACGGTCAGAGAGCGGGCGCCCAGATCTATGGTTGACAGGTTTTTCCAGACCCCCCCAATCGTTCTACCTTTAATGGTTGGGGGGTTGGGGCGGTACGGAATCAGAAATAACAAAGGCACATATATCAACGGCTCAGATGTTCGCACTCAGATCCACGGCTTAGATTGGATTCCAGACCCCCCCCCCCCGATCGTTCTACTTTTAATGGTGGGGGGGGTCCGGAATGTTGGTTAAATATCGCACACAAATCTACGATCCAAGAGCAGACGCGCTGATGGATGGCTCATATTGTTTCTCGGACCCTACCGACCATTTTATTTTTAATGGAGGGGGGGCTCCGGAATGGATTGTTTTCTGGTGGGTCCCTTATCTCTATGTGGCAGGAACCTACTGGGTCAGACTCCCACCGCATCCCAAGGTCTGAAATACCTTGTCACCCCATGACATCATTATCCACGTTTTTCCCCTAAAGGTCACTTCTCATTACTCTGTCATTCCATTCCCCTTGTTCGCCCTTTACAAGTCCTCTCACCATGGTTACTCCCCAATCAACTCTTGCCACATCGCCCAGCCATATTCTTAAGTCATTGTCACCTGCCATCTCATGCTCTAAATGACATGTTGGCCATTTATTATTGGCTAACCTATCCGTTAACCTCCTGACCTGTCTCCCATGCCCAATGGGTATCTGTTTGCTCAAAAACTACCTTCACCCTTCTTTCCCTCATCATTCACCCTGTCACTACACCAGAGAATTTTTTCCCCATTTTCCTCTCCGTTACAATCAATTGTCCAAAGCCACCATCATCCCCACTAACGATTGTTTGATTTGCNCCAAAAAAAAAAAAAAAATAGAAGCTGAGGAAAATCCTTTCTTCCCGCCCCCTGTCGACCTCGACAGGATCCATCTGGCCGACAAAGACCATTTAATCGCAGAAACCAGATGTGAGTTTGACTTTGTGGACTTGCATTCATGGCTCAAAGAGGTTTTCCTTGACCAGAGCGATGAAATTGGGCTTTGGGAGTCAAACCTTCCCCTGTATCATTTCCCCCAGGTTCACCATTTTCCCGAATTCTCCCTCAAATGCCAGGCTCATTACCTCCCCGACCAGAGAGCCATAGTGTCCTCATCAGGAGAAATTATTTTCCTCATCACACCTGAAACCATTAATCAGATGATGCAGATACCCGGAGCCGAATCTGCCTCACCTTTCAACCTTGATATTATCACATAACTATACCAGAAATTATCATTCCCCCAAAGAGCTCATATTTTCGAGATTTTTCTCCCATAGGCCACTCAACTCCCCACTACAAATCCCTCGTATCCTTCATCCCTGTTCTCAGTGAAGGGAAACCAGGTCATCTCATCACTCTGTGCCCTGCTCGGGTATTTTTCGGATCAATGGGTGGATGAACCCATATTTGGTTTTCTGTCCATATTCTCCATAGATGAGAAACCCACCACGCAATTCGACTACAACACTTTCCTGGCGGACAACATTCATGAGCAATTCTCAAATTTTTCCACGGAAGGCATGTTCCGGTATTCCTCAATATTGGCTTACATGTTCCTATTCTTTTAAGCAAACAAATTCTCTTTTTCGATGCAGAAGATGGAAAATGATGGGAGGCCACAAGCGGTGACAGTGTGGACTTCGCTGCTCAGAGACAACTCTACAAAATTTTGCTTCAAACAATTTATCGAGCAGTTCTACCATCCCGTGGTGAGCATGCTTAGTGGCAGACCCAAGCCGAGAATAAACGAGGAAATTCAGAGGATCCTACACCTCTCGGATCTTGCAAAAATGGGAGACAGGTACCTGTACCAGGACCACACAAAGATTAGAGTGTATGGGTGCGAATTGGCTCCATACAAGTTACCCAAGTATCGGCCTGTGAGAATATTTTCCCTGGAATACATAAGACAAATGATTAATTCAGATGAAATACATTATGTGTTTCTGAAGAAGAAGCAGCAGCTCAGAATCAAAGGGTAGATTGGGTCATTCATCTACAATAGCCGAGGCGTTGGAGAGGAAGTAGATAGACTGTTAAAGGAAATGAAGTTTTTTGCTATCTTCATATGGCATTATGACCCCTGCGGGCTAATTTCAGAGATGAGAGTTAAGAATAAGAATATCCCATATGTCCACACATCCAGGCCTGAGATAGAGAAGTTCCCCAACCAGACAAAATGGGAGCCAAACACTCTGGTTGAGACAGAACAGCAGGACCTTTCAGTCACTATCTCCTAGACGACTACACCACAAGTTCCCAAGGAGAAAAGGCCCAGGAAGGACACTTCACCTTTCGTCACTGAAGTATCATCTGAAGAGTTCCAATTACACACAAAGAGGCCAAAAATCAGTCAGGCACTTGACCTGGCTGGTGAAAAGGGAATTCAATCCACTACAACTATGGAGGTTTATCGGTCGCTCTTTAGTACAAGCATCAAAAAAATCATGACTACAGTGTTTCCCAAGAAGCCTGCAGATACTCCACCAGTCAATGAGCCAAGAAAAATAGGACCAAAATTGAGTATTTTTTAGAAGTATGATCTAATCAAAAAGAAAAATCAGACGCTGACCAGCAACACATATGCTCAGTTCTGGAAGAAAACATCAACTGCACAACACAGACTATTGTCTGCATTCGACACTGAGAAGGGTAGAATGCACATGGTGTTTCTACAAGCACAGGTGCTAGACTTGAAAGTAATCACCGATTACAAAAGGGCAACTTTCAAATTTTAGACTAAAGATGTGCATCCAGATGATCAAATGGATCTGCATATGAAAACTGGAGCAATGGTTTTCTCCACATTGGCACACGCTTCCACTGCTGCCTCCAAGTTACAAGTATCTCTAAACAATGTCCAAACACAGCTGAAGTTATAAAAAATATCATCCTTTGCCAAGGATAACAGGATTAAGACATTGGAAGAACTGGTCCTCAAGATCGGATATGATCCCTCGAATGTGAAAGAAGTCGAGGATATGCTCAAAAAGAAAAATCTCGATATTGCATCTCTGAGGAAACATTTGAAGTTGCCACCAACAGAAGATTCATAGGCAAAGGAAATAGCGGAGACAGAAGGGGAAAAAGATGAGATGCTCAAGCTCATCATGGAGCAGAATGCACAATTGAAGGAAATGGAAGCAGAATTGGAAAAACTAGTGAAATAAAAGGAGCATTCAAAGCCCATGGAGGTCATTCCACTGAGCGCAGTTCCACTCACAGGAGTGAGCACATCGTCTGTAGCAGAAATTCCCTTGGAAACTCCACCGACAACCCTATAGAAGACTGTTGAACTGGCTAAATCCATGGAAGAAATGAATTTGCAAGAGACAGAGATTAGCAGACTCAAAAAGGAGATTGAGAACCTTCGGGAACTCAAGTCTTTTTACCAAACTAGCTACTCCAAGGAAAAACAAACATCAGACCAGCTCAAACAGGAATTGCAACAGCTTCAAAAGAAAACAGTGGCAGGCAAAACATTGGCTGAGGTCAAAGAAAGTGTCTGGATGGACATCACCAAGTCCATGAATGAAATATGGTCGATGATACAAATCATGTTCGAGCAAAACAAGCTGGTGCAAAGAAGTCAACAATCTCTCGAGAAGATAAGAGCAGAACTGGGAGAGATGCCCACAGAAGTTGTTGAGATCATCAAATTTATGAATTCCAAAACCAGAGAGGAGATAGAGGAGTTGAAGATTGAAGATAGGACAGAGACCATCCTTGAGGTCAAGAGGGTCCTGGCCAAGAGAGGACTGATGCTACAGCTGGAGGAAAAGGTCTAGACCATGGGCGCAAGAGTGTAAATATTTTTCAGCAAGATCGAAGCTCTGTAGAAGAAAGGCCTTCCTGGTATGAGAGTTATAAATGACAATTTAATGACGCTTGCCGATTACAAAAAGAAACTAGCCAATGTGGCTAAGGATAGCTCAAAATTCTCAGGAATACAAGGCAGTATCACAGGCAAGGCATTCTTAGATGCTTTACAGTTAGACATCAGTATACAACATGAGATTCGATACATTTTCATCATCAAGCCAACTTTTTCCATGTACACAGAGATGGATGAAGTATAGCGAAGATTGCTCAAAGTCAATGTTCCCAGTCACCTCCAATGGGAAGAGCTTTGCAATCTAATCGAGTAGTCGATGAGGTGTCCAAGCCTAGTGAGATATCTAGTCAGACGAGGTCGTGCAGAGGCTTCACCAATGGTTCACCCCAGAAATCAGCATGAAGTTTCAACACATCATTAAGTAGTTTCCTAAATTTTTGTATCTTGTTAAGTTAGTTACCTAAATTTAGATTTGCCATGTCCTGATCTTTAATGACAGGGTCGTATGTAATTTTAGTTATAAATACTTCAAACTTTGAAGTACTGAGGGTTGATCTTTACGCCCAGCAAGCTACAAGACTGTAATTTTTATCAGGAGATCTTCCATTAATACAAAGAGATGTTTTCATAGGATTCTCGCGTGTTATTCATTGGTGATGTTTTATTTTCTATGTTGAATGTCTTTCTTGCTCAGTTGTCATATTCTTTTTCTAATCTAAATCTTTTAAAATTAACGCATGCTGCAGGATTTATCTTTGTATACCCTGTTTCAGACTTTGAAAAATTTTAATGTTTATCTTTTGATATTACAGTGAAGCAATTCTTAAATGCTTCTTTACTTTAATTGATATTCTCATCTTTTCTACTATTCATCATTTTATTGCTAAAAGAATCCAACGAATGCATTATCTTGCCCTGTGAAAATTTGTTTCTGGATTAGATTTCTATCTTTATAACACAGATCCCATAGCCCAATGGATGCGTAAAGCCCCTTCAACCAACTCAACAAAACAACAAACCTTTTCAGTCTTATTTCATTTTATATAACTAGCCTAATATCTTAAAGATAGAACATAGCTAAATCATACAGAGAGATCCCTCTCTGAAACTAGTAGGGATAGATTCCAGTTTCGAAGTGGTTGGATAAAGTTACCTCTCGTAGATTTCTTCTTTCCTGACAACCTCTGGAAATTTACAGAGCGTTAACATAGTGGAAACCATACTGGGGACGAACGAACTTTTCAACCCCATGTTTTCTTTTCCTTAGAAGAAAGCTTTGTTTCTAAACAAATTATAAATCTGAAAAATAAATAATATTTAGAGGTTGTTAAAGCTTGTACATATTAATTCTCGGACTCATAAAACTACAAAATATATAAAAATTAAAAAAGAAATTTGGTTCCTAAAAGAACTTATACTCGATCCCACCCAAACCCAGAACTTGCAATAACAACTAATAATCCAGAACAGTTACTTAGTGTTAGTGTCGGAAGTCACTCCTGGATTTCTTGCAGGAGCAGAGCCCGACACCCATCAGTTTAATGTCACAATTTGTTTATAAAGGGGTGATCAAATGGAGATGGAGGCTCGAGGAGATATCATTCTAACTCGGGGGCTGGATCTGGTACGTAAAGAAAAAAGGAGGTCTGGAATCCTAACTTCAGCCAACAAGTTGATTAAAAGATGAGCAGGTGGAAGACTTAGTAAGAAAGGTGAACAAACAGCTCTGGGCAACAGGCTTACAGCGGTTTGTAGGGGAAAAAACTCTGAATGCAGGATCCTCCTGGTTCAGGGCTTCAAGAAACTGAAAAGAAGACTTGACTGGATCCTCCAATTCCAAGTCATTCAGCGTTAAGGAAATCACAGGAACCGATTAGAGACTCCGTAACTATTACAGTGATCCATTACAACATCATCCTATAACAGCTACAACTCGACTGGATCCTCCAACTCCGAGCTGCTCTAACACAGTATAACAAAGATGTAAAGAAATTGGCATTCACAAGGAAAGAAGTCTCAGAAGTCTATACATAACCAGAGAATCAGTGCTTCATTAAAGCTTTACAGTCGGGAGCTCTGCTCAACCATCGATACCTCACAAAATACAAAGACTGAGTCTATATACTCAGAGAAAAACGCCTAACATAGGCGTGCCTAGTCGCCCAAGGCTTGGTGTCCCTTTAGTCAAACTCATACTGATATTCTTTGTTGGACACCACCTTAACTGCGCATGGCTCCCGCAGGGGGAGTAGCTGAATCAGTAAATGTCGAGTTAGCGTGCGCAGACCTCCTCTGGCTAGTCGAGGACTCGACATAGCTTTTCTGAAAGACTAGGTACATAGGACCCTCTCAAGCGGACCGCTTACCAGACCCTCCATACCTTGCAATTAATGATTGAGGCGATGCCTCAACCACCCTCTCGCTTCTTCATTCATTCCTGGCAGGTATCGGGGTCCAGACCACGTCGAACTGGAGTCTGAAGAGCAAAATGCCCCCCTTCAGAGATTTAGCTCAACGCTTTGGGGCCCGAGTAGCCGAATGATAAATATAAGCGCCCCTTCCCCAGGCCTCCTTCTTGATGACCAGGCGCCAAAACCATGGGCCCAGCTCTGGGCGCTATCGGGAATTCGGGGTTCGGGGTTTCGGCACTTGTGACGTCAAAATGCGCATGTATCCAAGACTCGCGATTCCCCGAATCGCGATGCGCCTTTGATCACGCTAGCCCTCCTGCTTAGCCTTGGTCGACTATACCATGGTCTATGTGACCACTTACCATATGACCACATCCATCTAGTTGTCCATCGGGGTTTCGGGTTTTACGACATCGATGTGCACACACCCTTTTGACTTGCGATTCTCCGATTCCCGATTCTCCGATGGGTCTCGGTCGTTGACCTATCAACGGTCCCTTCACCTGTCGCTAAAATCTTCCACCTGTCCTCCTGACAATCGGTGTGGCCCCATGCTCCTAGGCCTTATCGGGAATTCGCGTATTGCGATTTTCCAATGCACGAAACCTTTGCTCCCGGGATCTCTGATATCCCGATTCCCGACTCTTCCCAGGCGTCTGACACCTGTCCTCCACGCTGACTCCCATGACGGATTTTCCCCGGTGCACTGATGGTTTCCATGTGTCCTTGAAAACAGATGGTCCCAAATTCACCCGACACTGTTGTGGGTCCGGGCCTCAGTTTCGGTGCTTTGGCGCTGTCGAGGTTCGGGGTTTCACGATTTCCAAAGACGTAAAACCTTCACTTCACAAACTCCCGAATGTTGAAACTCCGACGCGGCCAGACCTTGCGCCATGAGTCCTTCAGGATGAACGGTTGTTATCCATTCTTGAACAATGCTATGGGAGCTATCTAATGCGTTAGCCTTGGAGCAGCTTTGCTGATCGCGATTTCCTGCTCACCGTTGATTTGATTCTTTGGATACATCCCGGACATTGAAATCGGGGCGCTCGCTCGCTTGACCTGGGCCCGAAATGGATCTCTTTATGTGCTACACTTGGGCACTTATCGCAATCCCGCAGACCTGTGTACCTTTGTGCCCTGATACCACAATTGTTACTAACACTTAGAAAGAAGACCATCGTAGAAGTTTCAGGAAGTCATAGTCCCCTTCATAGGTCCCCTTCTCTTCCAGAGGAACTTGTTACCCTTCAAGATCTTGACTTTGACACCATTTTTGAACAAAGCTTGTTTAGAACAAAATCTGATAGCTTTGTGACTGAAATCGTTTTAGATCCAAAAACCCTGCAACCTCGGACCCTTGAAATACTATCTCCCACTACAAAACCTCAAACCGCTCACTCTGTGCCAGCAAGCCCCTCCTCCTCCTCGTCTTCTGTCACTGCCCCACCTATCATCCAGGTTGATGTCCTGCCTCCTCCACCTATCATGGCAACCATATATGCTCCCTTGGTGTTGGTCGTGCCTCTACATGCTATGCCCCAGGATTATCAAATGAGACTTCCACAGTTCGACAAAACAGGGCCCTTGAGCACACAACAACATGTTGATAAAATGAATGACTATTTTGATCTGTAGGAAGTAGATGAAGCTAATGTTCAAATGAGATTGTTTGCGCAGAGTTTGACCAGTGACGTTAAGAAATGGTACAAAGGTTTACGTTCTGCCTCAGTGCTCGACCTTACAGCGTTTCAAAGAAGTTTTCTAGACAGATGTGAGGTAAAGAAAAATCCTCTCCAAATCTTGTCAAAACACGAAAACATCAGAAGGAATCAAGGTGAGACAGTTCAAGATTACTGCACCCGCTTCAATAATATGTACAATGCAATTCCAGACGATATTAAACCCCCACAAGGTTTAGCACTAATAAAATTCCCTGACGGTTTCGATGCTGATATGTATTATCAATTAAGAGAAAGAAACTCCACCACCCTGGAAGACATGTAGAAAAGCGCAATAAGTGTGGAGGCCAACCTATTGGCTAAAAGGGCATGCAGAGGACCGAAAGGAGAGTCATGATTAAAGAAGAACCTTCCACATCTTCTTCTGATGCCAAATTGGATTCCTTAGCTAGAGCAATGGAAAGAATGATGGAGAGACTCACTGTATCCGAAAGAAATCCTCCTAGAGAAAATCAGCCTGCTCCACAAATTTGAAATCCTAACTTCAGAAGAAATCCTCCTCAAATCAGGCAGAGAGATCCCAGGGATCAAAGAGAACAGAGGGGTCCTGATCAATAGATCAGACCACCCCTACAGGAAAATTATGCCAATGAAGGAGAAGAGGTAATTGAAGAATTGGAGGACACACACATAAACCTCATGGGCATTCACGATAACGAAGCTATTTTCCTCACTCAGGAAGAGCAAGAACTTTTCCTTCTTTCTCAAACGCAGGTGAGCGAAGAAGCTGAAGAGACTAAACAACAGGCATTTGAAAATGCCATTATGGAGATACACAGGCAGTACAATTTGCGAAGCAAGAAGACGGATGAAAGTTACCCAAAAAAGGTAACCGAAATGAAGAAAGTGGTCTAAACCAAGAAAGCCCCTGAGCCTTCTACTAAAAAGATCCCTAAGAAAGGTAATGCTGAAGCTCCAGCCAAAATAAACCTTACCATTTTACAAAGATCAATGCAGACTGAGGTTACATCAACCAACCCACCAAATAATTCTGCCTAGAAGACTATGGTGGACAAATCAGAATTGTTGAGCCAAAGCAGAGCACCTACTCCTTTCAGCCTCGAAGGGGAATTAGCCAAAGTGAAAATTCCCATTCCCCTTTCTGAGTTGATGAGTAAGGACGCTTACCAATCATAGGTGATCAAAGCATTGAGCATTGAACCTAATACAGGGATGAAGGCCTTAACTGTTGGATCAACAAATCATTCGGACATTGTAAATCTTATTGACGACCAACCTGAACTCTTGTTTGGCCCTGAAGTTGATGGTCAGACTGACAATGGTGTTGTCGCTCTTTTTTACATCAGTCTTAATATACACGAATTGATTATGCATAATGTTATGTTAGATTCAAGTGCTTCCCATAACTTGATGCCTAAAGAAGTGATGGAAAAACTGGGACTCGAGATCACCGAACCTTACAAGGACTTACACTCTTTTGACTCCAGCAAAGTCAGATGTATCGGATTGATCAAGGACTTATGTATCACTCTAGTTCAGATTCCGGCAATAAGCATGGTTATGGATGTTTTGGTCGCAGACATTCCCTCGAAATATGGTATGTTGTTGTCCAGGTCTTGGGGGGCCAAGTTGAAAGGGACTTTGCAGTTGGATATGTTGTATGCCACCATCCTAGTATTCAGGCAACAGAGAAGATTGTATAGAGAAACACTGATGAAATATATGGTCAACAGCCAAGAAAATCCACATAACTATCCTTTGTACTCTGTACACTCTGACTTAGATTCTTTCATCCTGTATAACGACGACGATACAGGAGAGAAAATCACTCAGCTGGAAGAAGATACACTTGATCCGAAAGAAGGCCAAGAAATTGTTGAGGCAGAAAGAAAGAAAAACGTGATAAGTGAAGAATTGCTAGCAGATTTTTGAAGCATGGACTTCGATGGAGCTATAAGAAAAGAAGGAGCTGGATCAGGAGTTTGGTTGCACAATCACAAATCCAGGTATTCGAAAAACCATTCTTACAAATTAAATTTTCAATGCACTAAGAACATTGCCGAGTACGAAGCTTTGATGCTCGGTTTGAAACTTCTAAAGAAAGTTGGTGCCAAACAAATCATGGTAAGAGGCGATTCCAAATTAATTATCAAACAAATCAAAGGTGAGTATGCAGCAAAACATCCCCGTCTCAGATCTTATAGGAATGATGTTTTGGATGCCCTTAAATGTTTCACTGAATTTGATTTACAGGTTATGCCCAGGGGACAAAATATTTTAGCAGATGGTTTAGCTACGTCAGCAGCTACATGCAAGATACCTTTTCGTTCCACTTGCCCATACATGGTGGAGGTGAAGTGCAGACCGATTGTCCCAGACAACATCAGATACTGGCAGGTATTTGGGAACGATGACCAAATTGAAGATTTTCTACAATGTAAAAATGATTTCAAGTGTACAAACATAGACTTAGAAAACGAGGATGAAAATGTAAATAAATCTGATTTTGGAAATGATAGTGTAAATAAGATAGATTCAAGAGAGTTAGGTGAAGACGAGATAGAATCTGACGTTTTTCATTTAAAGAGTAATGTTTTACCTAGGGGTTTAGTTCCTTTAGAAGACCTTTTTTATTTTAATGATGTAGCTAAAAAACCAAAAATTGAAGCCAGTGGTAAAGAGGTTGAAGACGTTAACATAGGGACAGAAGAGAAGCCCGGGTTAGTTAAACTTTCTAATCCTTACCTCCTGAGCAAAAACTCAAATACATTGAACTTTTCAAGGAATATATGGACGTGTTTTCTTGGGGATACGAAGATTTAAAATCTTATGACACAAGCATCATACAACATAGAATCTTGATAAAAGAAGATCAAAAACATTTCAGACAGAAACTTAGGAGAATCAATCCCAAGTTACTCCCCCTAATAGAAAAATAAATTAAAAAGATGTATGATGCTAAAATCATAGTTCCCTTGCGATTTTCAAAATGGGTTTCAAATCTGGTCCCAACCCGAAAGAAGTCTGGGAAAATCAGGCTTTGCATTGATTTATGAAACCTGAACAAAGTTTCTCTAAAGGACAACTACCCATTGCCGAAAATGGACCACATCTTACAAAAAGTAGTTGGATCCATTCGAATCTCCTTACTGGATGGTTTTTCAGGCTATAACCAGGTTCTCGTTCACCCAGATGACCAAGAGAAAACATCCTTCACAACACCTTGGGGAACCTTCATGTACGTGAAAATGCCTTTCGGGTTGATGAACGTTGGGGCCACTTTCCAAAGAGCGATGGACATTGCTTTTGTGAAAGAACTTGGCAAATTTATTGTCATTTATCTGGACGACGTAACTGTGTATTCCCAATCCGATGACGAACACTTAAGACATCTCAGATGAGTATTTGAGAAATGCAGGAAATTTGGGATTTCTCTGAATCCTAAGAAGAGCCTTTTTAGATTAGAGGAAGGTAAACTGTTGGGGCACATAATCTCTAAGGATGGAATTAATATAGATCGCAGCATAATAGAATCCATTCAAAAATTAGAACACCCAAGGAATATCAAGGAGTTACAGTCTTTCATTGGAAAAATAAATTTTCTGAGAAGATTCATACCTAACCTGGTCGAGCTTCTCAAGAACATCACAAACATGTTAAAAAAGGACACAAAAATAAAATGGGACACTGAATCTAAACAATCTTTTGAACAAGTTAAACAAGCACTCACACAGGCTCCAGTCTTGATCAGTCCTGACTTCACCAAAGATTTTTATCTTTTTTCTTTCACTTCTGAACATACCATTGCAGCAGTATTACTACAGAAAAACAACGAAGGGTATGAACAACCCATAGCCTTTTTCAGCAAAGAATTAAGAGATGCTTCTTTGAATTATAAAATAATGGAGAGACAAGCTTTCGCCCTGGTGAAATCCATAAAGGATTTTAGAGTATATATTCTCCATTCCCACACCATCACTTATGTTTCGAACGTGGTAGTAAAAGACATTTTAACTCAGGACAACCCAGACGGCTGAAGAGGAAAATGGATTGTTTTCATTCTAGAATATGACATAGAGATTAAGCCTACTAAACTGATTAAAGGTCAAGGTCTAGCAAATTTAATGGCTGAATCCAATTTCCATGCTCTTGATATCAATTTCTTAGCTGCAGTAGATGAACAGGGAGAGCAGGCAACTCCAAGCGTGAAAGATGTATTTTTGAACTCTCCATGGTACGCAGACCTGATATTTGTTTTGCATAACTTACAAGCTCCCCCTAGTCTAACCAAAACTAAAGCTGGGTTTTTGAAATTAAAGGCATTAAAATTTTGCATATTAGAAGGTAATCTATATTAGAAGGATCCTGGAGGTATTTTGTTGAATTGTCTGTTAAAAGATGAAGCTGACAAAGTATTGCAGGATTTTCATGCAGGAGACTGTGGTGGTCATCTAAGCTGGAAGACCACAGCTAATAAAATTCTCAAATCTGGGTTCTATTGGCCTACGTTGTTCACTGATGTGCATCAGAAAGTGACTTCGTGTCATAAATGTCAGGTTTTCGAGGGCAAAAAGAAGCTTCTTCCTTTGCCCCTGAAACCAAAATCTGTTGAATCTCCTTTCCAGCAATGGGGATTAGACTTTATCAGAGAAATACATCCTCCTTCTTCAGGCCAGCACAGGTGGATTCTTACTGCCACAGACTATTTCACAAAATGGATCGAAGTTGTACCAAGCAGGCAAGCTAATGATTATGTCATTATTAAATTTCTTGAAAACAATATCTTGTCTCATTTTGGATGTCCTAGAAAGATTATAATTGACAATGCATTTGCTTTCCGATCTAAGAAGTTCGTAGAATTTTGGAACCAGTATCATATTGGTTTGGGTCATTCCACAACTTATTACCCTAAGGGAAATGGGCTGGCGAAGTCATCCAATAAGACCCTGGTGAACATTATTAAGAAGACTTTGGAAGAAAACAAAAAATCATGGCATAACAAGTTGGTTTTCGCACTATGGGATGATAAACTAACCACCAAGAGGTCAATTGGTATGTCACCATATTAGTTGGTCTATGGCACTGAAGCAGTTTTTCCCACTTCCTTAGGAGTTCCTGTCATGAAATTATTGCAAGAGATGCAAGCCAAGCCGAACGACTCCCAAAGAAGGATAAACCAGATGATCCATTTGCAGCAGTCCAGAGAAGAAGTATACAAAAAAACTCAGGTTTTCCAAGAGAGCATTAAAAATATCTTTGACAAAAGAAGTAAAGAAGATGACTTTGAGCTAGGTGACTTGGTTCTGAGATGGGATGCCTGAAATGAGGATAAGGGGAAGCATGGAAAATTCGACAGTCTATGGAAGGGACCTTTCATAATTCAAGCATTCCGAGGAAATAATGTTTTATTGCTCAACAATAGCGATGGGACCAATCTGCCAGGAGGACCTGTAAACGGTAGAATGTTGAAGCACTATTCACCTCCTCAGTAGGGACCTACAGTCACACTTTTCCATTGTACAAACTGTTTTCATTTTGTTTACAAGTTTTTGAGTGAAATAAATTTGATCAGATGGTTGAAGCCCGCAAAGAAGGCCCTAAGCCACTAAACATTGTCTTCCAGTTTTCAAAAATAAAACCAATCAAGCAACAAAGGCAACTATGGAGAAATTTTTTTAGAACATCAAGAATCAGGATTCTTGGCACTTCACAAGGAGAGTACCATCCCCAAGTGGAGCCGATGTTATAACCCTATAATTTATAGGATCAACCGGTGACTGAAATGTTATCTCTTTAAGTGTTTTGTTTGTCAAATGATTGTCCATTCTGCAAATAATTTGAGAAAAGAAAAGAAAAAGAAAAAGAATAAAAGAGGGCATAAAAGAAATTTAATAAAGCCCCATGCAATAACAATGATTTGGTCCATACCGTTCAAGCATGACCAAGTTCTTTTAAATTGATGTTGATAGGAGTAGTGAATAAGCTTGGCTCAACTATTTAATCTTAGCTAAGTGATTTAAGTTAGTTAGTGAATAAATCTGACCAAACTGCCTAATCTTGGTCAGATAACCCCAGGATAGAGTAATTTCTTAGTCCAACGGTTTAATCTAGACTAATTGTCATAGGAAATTAGGTTAGAGCATAGGGTAGTTTGCTTTATCCCAATAAAACAAGCATGATGATCAATGTTGAACCATATCTTTGAGGTTTAAAAGGTTTGATGTCTAACCCCTTGGTGATAAAAACATGGAAAAGCTTTGGAAAACCCACAATATGCACTTATCCTAAGTTTTCCAGAGATCATTTTCCTTCGCGCTCACAGTTAAGAACAGCGCATAGATGAACGACCGGAGAGTGGGCGCCCAGATCTACGGTTGACAGGTTTTTCCGGACCCCCCCCGGACCGTTCTACCTTTAACGGTGGGGGGGTGGGTATGGAATCGGAAATAACAAAGGTGCATATACGAATGGCTCAGATGTTCGCGCTCAGATCCACAGCTTAGATT
>ML782769.1:268842-320859 GCA_009831015.1 Picea engelmannii | reverse complement strand
TCTATGGTCCAAGAGCAGGCGCACTAATGGATGGCTCATATTGTTTTTTGGACCCCCCCCCGACCATTCTGTTTTTAATGGAGGCGGGGGGGTCAAGAATGGATTGTTTTCTGGCAGGCCCCTTATCTCTATGTGGCAGGAACCTACTGGGTCAGATTCCCACCGCCTCCCAAGGTCTGACATACCTTGTCACCCCATGACGTCATTATCCACGTTTTCCCCCTAGAGGTCACATCTCATTACTCTGTTAGTCCATTCCCCTTGTTCGCCCTTTACAATTCCTCTCACCATGGTTACTCCCCAATCAACTCCTGCCACGTCGTCCAGTCGTACTCTTCAGTCATTGTCACCTACCATCTCATGCTCTAAACGACCCATTGGCCATTTATTATTGGCTAACCTATACGTTAACCTGCTAACCTGTCTCCCACGCCCAACGGGTATCCGTTTTCTCAAAAACTACCTTCACCCTTCTTTCCCTCATCATTCACCCTACCTCCGCACCAAATAATTTTTTCCCTGTTTTCCTCTCTATTACAGTCAATTTTCCAAAGCCACCATCATCCCCACTAAAGATTGTTTGATTTGCAGGTATTTTTATAGCGATGGCACCAAAATAAAAAAGAACAGAAGCTGAGGAAAATCCTTTCCTCCCGCCCCCTGTCGACCTCGACAGGATCCATCTGGCCGACAAAGACCATTTAATTGCAGACACCAAATGCGAGTTCGACTTTGTGGACTTGCAGTCATGGCTCAAAGAGGTTTTTCTTGGCCAGAGCGATGAAATTGGGCTTTGGGAGTCAAAAATTACCCTATATATTTTCCCCCAGGTTCACCATTTCCCCGAATTCGCCCTCAAATGCCAGTCTCTTTACCTCCTCAACCAGAGAGACATAGTGTCCTCATCAGGAGAAATTATTTTCCTCATCACACCTGAAACCATTAATCAGATGATGTAGATACCCAGAGCCGAATCCACCTCACCTTTCAACCTTGATATTATCACATAACTATACCAGAAATTATCATTTCCCCAAAGAGCTCAGATTTTCGAGCTTTTTCTCCCACAGGCTGCTCAGCTCCCCACTACAAATCCCCCGTATCCTTCATCCCTGTTCTTAGTGAAGGGAAACCAGGTCATCTCTTCAATCTACACCCTCCTCAGGTATTTTTCGGATCAATGGGTGGATGAACCCATATTTGGTTTTCTGTCCATATTCTCCATAGATGAGAAACCAACCACGCAATTCGACTACAACACTTTCCTGGCGGACAACATTCATGGGAAATTCTCAAATTTTTCCAGGGAAGGCATGTTCCGGTATTCCTCAATATTGGCTTACATGTTCCTATTCTTTCAAGCAAACAAATTCTCATTTTCGATGCAGAAGATGGACAAGGATGGGAGGCCACAAGCGGTGACAGTGTGGACTTCGCTTCTCATACACAACTCTACAGAATTCAGCTTCAAACAATTTATCGAGCAGTTCTACCATCCCGTGGTGAGCATGCTCAGTGGTAAACTTGAGCCGAGAATAAACAAGGAAATTCAGAGGATCCTACACCTCTCAGATCTTGCAAAAATGGGAGATTGGTACCTATACCAAGACCACACAGAGATCAGAGTGTATGGGTGAGAATTGGCTCCATACAAGTTACCCAAGTATCTTCCTGTGAGAATATTTTCCCTGGAATACATAAGACAAATGATTAATTCAGATGACATACATTTTGTGTCTCTGAAGAAGAAGCAGCAGCTCAGAATCAAAGGGCAGATTGGGTCATTCATCTGCAATAGCTGAGGCACGGGAGAGGAAGCAGATAGACTGTTAAAGGAAATGAAGTTTTTTGCTAGCTTCATATGGTATTATGACCCCTGCGGGATAATTTCAGAGATGAGAGTTAAGAATAAGAATATCCCATATGTCCACACATCCAGGCCTGAGATAGCGAAGTTCGCCAACCAGACAGAATGGGAGACAAACACTCTGGTTGAGATAGAACAGCGGGACTTTCAGTCATTATCTCCCAAACAACTACACCACTGGTTCCCAAGGAGAAAAGGCCCAGGAAGGACACTTCACCTTTTGTCACTGAAGTATCATCTGAAGAGTTCCAATTACACACCAAGAGGCCAAAAATCAGTCAGGCACCTAACCCGGCTGGTGAAAAGGGAATTCAATCCACTACAACTATGGAGGTTGATCGGTCACTCTTTAGTACAAGCAGCAAACAAATCATGACTACAGTGTTGCCTAAGAAGCCTGCAGATACTCCACCAGTCAACCAGCCGAGCAAAACAGGACCAAAATTGAGTATTTTTTAGAAGTATGATCTAATCAAAAAGAAAAATCAGACGCTGACCAACAACACGTATGCTTAGTTCTGGAAACAAACATCAACTGCACAACACAAACTACTGTCTTCATTCGACACTGAGAAGGGTAGAATGCACATGGTGTTTCTGCAAGCACAGGTGTCAAACCCGAAAGTAATCACCGATTACAAAAGGGCAACTTTTGAATTTCAGACTAAAGATGTGCATCCAGCTGATCAAATGGATCTGCACAGGCAAACTGGAGAAATGGTTTTCTCCACATTGGTACATGCTTCCACTGCTGCCTCCAAGTTACAAGTATCTCTGAACAATGTCCAGACGCAGCTGAAGTTAGAAAAAATATCATCCTTTGCCAAGGATAACAGGATTAATACTTTGGAATAACTGGTCCTCAAGATCGGATATGATCCCTCGAATGTGAAAGCAGTCGAGGAGATGCTCAAAAAGAAAAATGTCGATATTGCATCTCTGAGGAAATAGTTTAAGTTTCCACCAACAGAAGATTCATAGGCAAAGTAAATAGTGGAGACAGAAGGGGGAAAATATGAGATGCTCAAGCTCATCATGGAGCATAATGCACAGTTGAAGGAAATGGAAGCGGAATTGGAAAAACTGGTGAAAGAAAAGGAGAAGTCAAAGCCCATGGAGATCATTCCACTGAGCGCAGTTCCACTCACAGGAGTGAGCACAGTGTCTGTAGCATAAATTCCCTCAGCAATTCCACTGATAGCGCTAGAGAAGACTGTTGAACTGGCTAAATCCATGGAAGAAATGAATTCGCAAGAGATAGAGATTAGTAGACTCAAAAAGGAGATTGAGAACCTTTAGGAACTCAAGTCTTCTTACCAAACTAGCTACTCCAAGGAAAAACAAACATCAGAACAACTCAAACAAGAATTGCAACAGCTTCAGAAGCAAACAGTGGCAGGCAAAACACTGGTTGAGGTCAAATAAAGTGTCTGGATGGACATCACCAAGTCCATGAATGAAATATGGTCGATGATACAAATCATGTTCGAGAAAAACGAGCTGGTGCAAAGAAGTCAACAAGCTATCAAGAAAATAAGAGCAGAACTGGGAGAGATGCCCATAGAAGCTGCTGAGATCATCAAATTTATGAATTCCAAAACCAGAGAGGAGCTAGAGGAGTTGAAGATTGAAGATAGGACAGAGACCATCCTTGAGGTCAAGAGGGTCCTGACCAAGAGAGGACTGATACTACAGCTGGAGGAAAAGGTCCATACCATGGACACAGGAGTGAAAATATTTTTCAACAAGATCGAAGCTCTGTAGAAGAAAGGCCTTCCTGGTATGAGAGTTATAAATAACAAGTTAATGACGCTTGCTGATTACAAAAATAAACTAGCCACTGTGGCTAAGGATAGCTCAAAATTCTCAGGAATACAAGGCAGTATCACGGGAAAGGCATTCTTAGATGCTTTACAGTTAGACATCAATATACAGCATGAGATCCGATACATTTTCATCATTAAGCCAACTTTTTCCAAGTACATAGAGATGGATGAAGTATACCGAAGATTACTCAAAGTCAACGTTCCCAGTCACCTTCGATGGGAAGAGATTTGCAATCTGATCTAGTAGTCGATGAGGTGTCCAAGCCTAGTCAGCTATCCAGTCAGACGAGGTCGTGCAGAGTCCTAACCAACTGTTCACCCCAGAAATCAACATGAAGTTTCAACACATCATCAAGCAGTTTCCTAAATTTTTGTATCTTGTTAAGTTAGTTAGCTAAATTTAGATTTGCCACATCCTGATCTTTAATGACAGGGTCGTATGTAATTTTGGTTATAAATACTTCAAACTTTGAAGTACTGAGGGTTGATCTTTACGCCCAACAAACTACAAAACTGTAATTGTTATCAGGAGATCTTCCATTAATACAAAGAGACGTTTTCACAGGATTCTCAGATATTATTCAATGGTGATGTTTTATTTTCTATGTTGAATGTCTTTCTTGCTCAATTGTCATATTATTTTTCTAATCTAAATCTTTTAAAAGTAACGCATGTTGCAGGATTTATCTTTGTATACACTGTTTCAGACTTTGAAAGATTTTAATGTTTATCTTCTAATATTACAGTGAAGAAATTCTTAAATGCTTCTTTACTTTAATTGATATTCTCATATTTTCTGCTATTCATCATTTTATTGCTAAAAGAATCCAACGAGTGCATTATCTTTCCCTGTGAAAAGAATCTTTTGTTTATGGTTTATATTTCTATCTTTATAACACAGATCCCATAGCCCAATGGATGTGTAAAGCCCCTTCAGCCAACTCAACAAAAACAACAAACCTTTTCAGTCTTATTTCATTTTATATAACTAGCCTAATATCTTAAAGATAGAACATAGCTAAATCATACAGAGAGATCCCTCTCTGAAACTGGTAGGGCTAGATTCGAGTTTTGAAGTGGTTGGATAAAGTTACCTCTCGTAGATTTCTTCTTTCCTGACAACCTCTGGAAATTTACAGAGCGTTAACCGGTCCACGTTCTCCTTGAAATCAATGGTTGAGATCAAATCGTGAGTTCAGACTTTGCGAATCCTCCCTTCTCCCAACTCTGGTTCTCCCGATTTGCAAATGACTGAAGTGTTGATTTCTCACTACGTGTCCTATCTCGATGGATGACCAATATTTCTTTGGCTCTCAGCTCTTCGAGTATTCTCTCCTCTTGTATTTTCTCTGAAGTACGTATATCTCTACCACGTGCCCTTCCAAATCCAATGGCCTGGATTCAAATCATTCTTCATGACTTTGCGAAGATCCTTGTTTACTCTCGACAAACCTCCCAAAGTTCTTTCTCCCGAACCTCTCGATCTTCTACCACCTGTCTCCTTCGACGATGGATGATTTCACTTTCTTCAGGACTTTGGCGAGTCCACGACCCCTTTTCACGCTTAGCATAAATTTCTATTTCGAGACTTAGGCTATTCTTAAACTCCTTTTGCACTCCCTACAGAGTTCTTCACATACTCTACTGCGACTTTGCTCGGCTTGAAAACCTTCAAGGTTTCCTCGTTCCTCTGCGAAATTTATCTTTCCCTCCTGGAATTTTACCGCTCTTCCTCCTGAGATTGTAAGATGGACTTACAGTCTCCTGGGTACACTCCTTGCACTCGACTAAGATTTTCGATGGATTCTCCCTTAGCCTATCTGAGCATCTTAAGGAATCTCCTTTCCTTTTTCGATGCACTCTTGCAAAGCCTTCCTTCCTCAAAATGTTCAACAATTCTGGGATTCCCTTAAGGATAACAACACTTCCAGTCGCGTTGCTCTTGTACACTCTCATACTTTCTCTATGCCCTCCCGGCAAAGCATTTCAGAGTGTTCAGTAACTATGGACTGTGTTTCCTCCTACATAGTCTTTCTTTCCAAGGTACCCAACCACCTTGAAATTTCCTCCCGAGTCTATGAATTAGCCTGGTATGCCCTCCTGGAAGCGTCTCTTCTGACTCCACTGAGTTCAGACATGCACTCCTTGCGTCATCTCATAGATTTATCATACTCTGTCGTGCACTCCTTACACTTAACCTAGAGAACCAAACTTAATTCAACACAGTTACGGATAGAAAATTGTATCTCTATCCCTGTAGACGATTTCTAACATTCATCTACAACTCAAATGCATACAAAGGACATTCATAACACAACATCCATTACACATAAATTGATAATAGGAAAAACTGTCATTTTCTATTAATGATCAAATGTTCATTACAATAGTGGATTCTGAGCTACTACTGAGTCTCGACTCTCTGTGTTTCTCTCCCTATCTCCTATGCATCTGCCTACAACACTCTCTCTACTTTGCAGCAATACAAATATTTGTACAAGAGGGGCTCGACGAGATTCCCTCCAAGCTAAACTAGTGGTGTCAAATCACCATTCAAAATGCATGTCTAATGGGAAAATTACAATGATGGAAATCTACTCCAAATTAGATGCAGATCCCTCCTACCGTCAACCACTTAATGGAGACCTTATATCTAGCTTGTGCGAAGGCACAACTTTTCTCTTCAAGATTGTCCTCATTAAATTCCTGGATCACGCTTTTGATTCTCTAGGTAAAATGAGAGGGCAATGCCTCTCCCTTTCTTGAATGCGCACCATTCATGCTAATCGACTGGTGCATGCTGAGGTGGAGTGATTCTCTTGCATCATACTCCACGACTACGAAAATCATGAGCTCCTGCTCATGAGATTTCCAACACGGTTGAAATACTCCTAGATCCCAAACTTTCGTTTGGAGTCGTCTTTCTGCTCCTCTACTTCGATGCTTCTGTTGCATCATACCCGCTGCTCGTGCAGGTTTCCTTTTGTCCAGCTTCCTCGTGTTGACCGCTTCCTCTGCCAATCCCAACATCAACTTCCTTATCTCCTCAAACACCTCTTCCAGTTGCTCCATCGACTGGCTCTCCTTTTTCAGACTAGCTTGTTGCATTTCTTCCTTGTTCATGGGTAAATCAAACTGATCTACCATGTTATATTATTCATCTCTTGTGGCCTTAACTTGCCACTTTGTTGCATCCTCCACTTCTGTAGTCTCCTCATCACTGGGCTTCTTCTCAGCTATTACTTCTAACATATTAACTCCTGTCAATTCTTTGGTTGGTTCCTTTCTAGCTTCCTCCAGCTACAACTCATGTTGGTGTGTCTCCTCTGGCATGGCTATCTTATGGAAGCCACCTTCTGGTTCCAGACTGTCTAACCAATCCTCTAGTGCCTTTAGCTCCATATCCCATTGGGTAAGTAATCCAACTGGGTGTTCTCATTTTGTTGGGACAGAATTCAATATCTGTTCCTTCTCCATGGCAGTCTCAGTTTGTTGTCCTTTTGTCACATCCGAAACATCTATGCTAGCCTCTCCTCGGCCTCTTGGCAGGAATATCTCGACTCCTCCAATGATCAGAACGGTCATCTGATCCTTCTCCTCGATGGTGGAATTTTTCAACTTCTCATCATCTTCATTCACACGGTTCATAGTTTCGCGTGAATCTCCATCTGAGTGAGGTATTTCTTTTGCTTCCTCCTCATCTGTCAACACCCTCTGACATGAACTCTCAATTGAGCTCATTTATCCTCCCTTTCCCACTTGGAAATTCAGAATGTCTCCTCTGCCCACCTGGAAGTTTACAAGATCCATTGATCCCTTCCCATTGCCCACCTGGAAACCTACAGGACCTTTGTCATATCTCTTTCCCTCTTCACTCAGGATTTCAACATACCTTAGCCACCTTTTTAACACCTATTGCTGCCCTATGGCCAACAATTTCTGAACAGGCCATTTAGTTGTCCTCTTCAAAGGCCATTCATACCTCCAACGCACCTTTTCTTCCTACTGCATATCGAATGCTAGCTTCTCCATCTCTGCTCGAATTTCACTGAGCTCCTTGTCCATCTATGCTTTGCTCCTATGCGAATGGAATTCTCCTCAACCGTGTTTATGACCTTCAATGGCCATTCTGCTTCACCTAAAGTTCATCACTCAATGCACACCTTGTAACATTCTCCATAGAGTGTCTTACTTTGTCTCTCTTCACCTTTTCCTACAATCTGAAGACAATCAGGCTCTGATACCACTTTCGGTATCAAAGTATCCTCTTTATCTCCTTCTTTCCACCTGAGAATAAAATCATCTCTGATACCACTTTTGGTGCAGACCCCAATCTCTCTCCTTCCCTCCTGAGAGGCTGCTCGACCTCTTGGTCTAGGATCATTCAAGTCACCGAACCGAATGGTTCGTCGGGCTCCTGATGGAACCAATTTAACTTGACACAGGCCATTTACTTTCTCGGTGCAGGTTGTGTGGCACCCATAGACCCTCTCCTTAGCGCTTTTCAAATCTTAACACCAATGGACGCTATCTCTCTGTACTAGGCTCCATCCTTGATGTGACCACGGACTACAACTGTGGGCTAGCTCTCTTCACGACTCCATGCTTCAGAAGTTTCAAAAGTTTCTTACTCCCTTTCCCCGATTCCCGAATCAACAAATTATCCAGGACCAAATATTCGGTACACGTTCTCCTTACGATCAATGGTTGAGATCAAATCATGAGTTCGGACTTCGCGAATCCTCCCTTCTCCCAACTCTTCTTCTCCCGGTTTTCGAATCAGTGAAGTGTTGATTTCTTTCCACGTGTCCTATTTCAATGGATGACCAATATTTCTTCGGCTCTCGGCTCTTCGAGTATTCTCTCCTCTTGTCTTTTCTCTGAAGGGTTCCTTCTTCGAAGTACGTAGATCTCTGCCACATGCCCTTCCAGATCCAATGACCTGGATTCAAATCATTCTTCGCGACTTTGCGAAGATCCTTGTTTGCTCTCGGCAAACCTCCCAAAGTTCTTGCTCCCGAACCTCTCGATCGTCTTCCACATGTCTCCTCCGACGATGGACGATTTCACTGTCTTCAAGACTTCGGCGAGTCCACGACCCCTTTGCACACTTAACAAAAATTTGTCTTTCGAGACTTAGGCTATTCTCGGACTCCTTTTTCACTCCCTGCAGAGTTTTGCGTAGACTCTACTGCGACTTTGCTCAGCTTGAAAACCTTCAAGGTTTCCCCGTTCCTCTGTGAACTTTCTCTTTCCCTCCTAGCAGTTTATCACTCTTCCTCCTGAGCTTGTAAGATGGACTTACAGTGTCCTGGGCGCACTCATTGCTCTCGACTAAGATTTTCGACGACTTCTCCCTTGGCCTATCTGAGCATCTTAATGCATCTCCTTTCCTTTGTCGATGCCCTCTTGCAAATCCTTCCTTCCTTAGAATGTTCAGCAATTATGGGATTCCCTTAAGGATAAAAACACTTCCAGTCTTTTTGCTCTTGTATGCTCTCGTACTTTCTCTATGCCCTCCTGGAAAAGTTTTTCAGAGTGTTCAGTAATGTTGGATTGTGTTTCCTCCTACACAGTCTTTATTTCCAAGGTACCCAACCACCTTGAAATTTCCTTCAGATTCTATGAATTATCCTTGTATGCCCTCCTGACAACTTCTCTTCTAAATCCACTAAGTTCAGACACACACTCCTTGCGTCGGCTCACAGAGTTTCCATACTATGTCGCGCACTCCTTGCACTTAGCCTAGAGAACTAGACTTAATTCAACACACTTACAGATAGAAAATTGTATCTCTATCCCTGCAGACGATTTCTAACATTCATCTACAACTCAAATGCATACAAAGAACATTCACAATACAACATCCATTACACAGAAATTGATAATAGGAAAAAATGTCATTTTCTATTAATGGTTGAATGTTCATTACAATAGTGGAGTCTGAGCTACTACTGAGTCTCGACTCTTTGTGTTTCTCTCCCTATCTCCTATGCATCTGCCTACAACACTCTCTCTACTTTGCAACAATACAAAGATTTGTACAAGAGGGGCTTGACGAGCTTCCCTCCAAGCTAAACTAGTGGTGTCAAATCACCATTCAAAACATCTGTCTAATGGGCAAATTACAATGATGGAAACATGCTCCAAATCGGATGCAGATCCCTCCTACCGTCAACCACTTAATGGCGACCGTATCTCCATCTTGTGCGAAGTCACACCTTGGCTCTTCCAGCTTGTCCTCATTAAATTCATGGATCACACTTTTGATTCTCAAGGAAAAATGACAGGGCGACGTCTCTCCCTTTATTGAATGTGCACCATGTGTGCTAATCAACTGGTGTGTGCTGAGGTGGAGCGATGCTCCTGCATCCTTAAGAGATCTAGCTCACTTAGGTTAGTGAATGAACCTTATGGCCTCTCCTAGTTTACTTATCCAAATTGCGTTAATTGGTTTAATTATTATTTATTTCTATGTGTGCATTGAATCAAGAGTTATATAGGAGGCATTATATCTATTTTCACATCAAATCTTCTTTCATAAAAAGTAGTTAACCAACATGCATAGGATTAAAGGGGATAAACTAAATTTTATTTTCCTTGCTCTATTTAGCTTGGTATTTAGATTGTATTGTTGTTAAGGCATGATTCAATTCACCACATAATTAATCAACCTACATCCTTATATCACATAAACAACTCTCTTAAACCCTAATTAATTTTTTGGCCTACTTCCTTTTGTTTCTTCTTCCCTAGTTTTCCTAATTTCTCTCAAAAACTAGGTGATGACTTTGATTCCCTTATGTAATCATATAGCTTGGGCCTTCCCCTTGTTTTGATATCATATATCATGTCATAAATATCATAGTGAAGTTTGAACCCATTTCCATAAATGGAAGGGTAAAGCGATAGAAACCCCTAGTCTTGGCCATGTAAACGCATACTAGTCAAAAGACAATGCCATGACACTTTTATATTCATTTTCATTATTCCCCATCCTTGGTATATAAGGATTTTCATTTTCCATCCTTTTGGGAATAATTATCAACTATGTGATAGGGAATTTATATGAATTCAATATATGGGCATAGTAAACACTATGACAACTTGTCATATAGTTGGTGGGAGTTACTAGAATTTCCCATAATAATTTTATTAATAATACATTAGTGGTGCATATGATTTTTTTGGTCATGGATACAAACACGTCGCAAGTGGAAGCAATTTTTTCTTTGTGATTGTAATATTTGGGAAATACTTTCTCATTATTTTATGAAATGGGACTATGACTCTTCGGAAAGAGTTTAGATAGAAAGGTTCTCATTAACCCTTTTTAGAAGTAAAGACTTGGTCATATTTAAATGCAATAATTTGAGAGGAATTAGTGTGCCATATTGATGCATTCAGTGAGTTATATGTGGGAATTCATTTGATTTGTGGTCAACATTCATATTAATGTAAATAATTATTGCAATAAAGTTCGATATGGAATTTTGTAATTGATTATCACTATTCACTACATTCAAGTCACCTTTTCTAAGTTGATATTATAATTGTAGATGTAGAAGGTGTATATTGGTATGCTAAAATATCAATACCATACACCTTGATAGACATCAAGGTTTCAAATTTTATAGTAAGAAAGTTCTTTATCTTCCTCACCTTGTCAAGCTATGGTGCCATTTGATGACAAAGAATTAAGCACAAATTTATTTATTAATTTTTTAAATCCCTCCCATTGATTAATTCTTGCATAGAGACTTTGAAATGAACTTCATGAAGACCTTACTACCTCATAAGATAACATAACAAACATGTTAAAGGGGAATTATTATATATTTAGTTGTTAGGTTAATAATCAGTACCCTTTTATTGCTAAATATTGGTTGATAACAAACATGTTAAAGGGGAATGCTTGTATATTTAGTTGTTAGGTTAATAAGAAGTATCCTTCTATTGCTAAATATTGGTTGATAGGAATTTTTGCAATAATTCTTTCTCATGGGACTAGGAGGAATGCCATATAAATTCCATCCATCGAATGTTACCCCTAAAAATTGACATCATATTTTAGTGTATAGATAGTTGGTGCTAAAACTAGTGTGAAAAAGGAAGCTAAAGTTGGTACTAAAAAGGAAGCTAAAGTTGGTACTAAAAAGGAAGCTAAATTCAGTGCTAAAAAGGAAGATAAATTTAATTCTAAAAAGGAAAATAGATCTAATTCTATTTTAAAATAATGGTTAGCATCAAGCAGTTGTGCCAAATTGAAAAAAAAAAAAAACACTAAAATATGGCACTAAAACAGGTGTTAATGGCATGTTTTGTTGTAGTGGTGGGTGCCCCCACCCCTCTCACATTTTAGGAAAGGATGATCATGGGCTCAAAATATCTAAGGAACTCCCTACAAAGTCCCCCTTAATGCTCATTTGTTTTTCTTAAGTTTCTTTGTATACTTTTTTCTTTCCTATTGACAAGAATGATTTTTTTCCAACTATGGAATAATGCCAAAGGTCTAATTCCAAACCTCCTTCTATCCCAAAATATTCCTTCTATAGATTTTATTTCCTAGGTATTAATTTATATCTATTCAACTTTGTCTTGTGTTCTTTATTTTATGTATCCTCCATCTCTCGAGATGAATTACCAACTTAAGATGAGACCTCAAGGCCATGAATCATTCAAGACCTATCTATTTGAGACATTTCATTGGTTATATCTCCTAACATAAAAGGGGTTTTGAGAGCTTCATTTAGAATAATAGGACCTGGATCCTAAACCCTTAGATGAATTGGGATTGAAAATACCTTTGAACTTCTATCACTCTTATTTAAATTCTAATTTGGCTTGGATAAGGAAGGAGAAAGAATACTAGCCTTACCATTTTTCTTATGCTTCTTTTGGAGAATTAGACTTTGGACTTACTTCTTTAGATAGCTTCATTTCACCACCCTTGTTTGATAGAGGAACTTCTTTTTCATCCACCCTAAATCCTTATTTATCTACAACTTCTCCCTTTGCTTTATCCTTTTCTAAACTTCCCACCATTTAGATGAATTCTATATTGCCTTTAGCTTCACCTTGCCTAAAAATGGGTTCTTCAAATTTTAGAGTATATATTGGAGGCATCTATATTTTCTTCCATTAGTATTTTTAAAATTGAAGGACATGAGGGTGATCTTTGACCCACTTATGTGTGCATGGGGTGAATTCAAAGGGGAAACATGGGTTAGGGCATATGTTTTAACCACTATTGGAAGAAGTTGGCCCTACTAAGTGAAGATACATAACCCTAGTGCCTCCTCAACTAGTATTTATATGTGAGTATGGTGCCTCACTTGTTCACTCTCACACTCACTCATCTAGTGCACATATCTTGAAGGAAGTTGCAGTTGCAGAAGAAAGGAGAAGAGAGGCGCATGCTCAATATTGGCTTATTCTTGTTTTTTTGGTCTTAGACTTGGCATTGTATTGGCAATCTATTATTGAGGAAGTTTTGTTGGGTTTTCTCCCCCATGAGGGTTTCTCGAGATAAAATGTTGTGTACCTTGTGATTGTGTTTCTTTCAGTTATCCTCCTTACGTTGTTGTTTTAGAAATGCATTAAATGCTCATGTAATTTGAAAATAACCTAATAACAACATTTAAACTTAACATGGTATCAAAGCTTGACTGAGTAGAGCACCATTCACTGGGTATCTAAAAACATCATTGTTGTCGTACAAGGAAATTAGGGATTTTTACTGAAGAGGATTTTTTACCAAAACCTATCTTGGGGAGTGTGCCTTTCCCTAGCGCATCTTTTGGAAGCTTGAGTGAACTTTTTCACTGTCCAGATTCTCTGAAAAGTCAAACCCTAGTTTAGGATGGTACCAAAAAACCAGGAAACCAGAACCAATACCAGAAGTACCAGTCCAAATTTGCGCAGGTCAAGTTTCAAGGGGTAAAACTTGGAATTTTCTGAAACAATCATCTCCAGCCAACTCGCCTCAACCCAACGCGTCTCCTGGTAAGTTCAGAATCATTTTCTGAGCACTTTCATTTTCTAGTCATTTTTCTAGCTCCAGGTCAAGATGTATGCAAGTACCAAGATTGCTGACAAATTAGAAGGTGTGGAAACATTATGTGCCTGGAAGTACAAAATTGGACTCATTATTGAAGAGAATGACCTTGCAAAATTCATAAAAGAAAATGTACCAGAACCCAAAGAAGATGAAGCCAAAGAGAAGTACAAGAAGGATATGATTAGCTAAGAGAATAATTGCATATTCCATTAAATACCACTTGATACCTCAAGTATCTTCTAAGAATACTCCAAAATATATGTTTGATTCCCTAACTAGAATGTATGAAGGAAAGAACATCAACCAGAAGATGAACTTGAGAACCCAACTCAAGAATACAATGATGCAAAAAGGAGAAATAGTTCAAGACTATTTCTCTAGGGTTTCTCAATTTAAGGAATAATTAGAGGCAATTGGAGATAACTTATATGAATATGAACTTATAATGACAACTCTTAATGGTATCACAAGACCTTGGGATTCCTTCATCCAAACTATTTGTTCAAGAAAAGAGAAACTCCAATTTGATAGTTTATGGGAAGAATGTGTTCAAGAAGAAGCAAGAGTAGCCAATAGAGAAGTCATCTTATTAAGAGATGAAAATAAATCCCTAGCTACTCATGATAAAGGAGGAAATAAAAAGTCTCATTTTCAAAAGGAGACCCACTTTCATAAAGAATCTCACCCTCCAAAGAGATTCCAAAAATATCATAAGGGTCAAAGAAAGGGAAAATATTTCTCCTCTTATCAATGTTATCATTGTGATAAGATGGGACACATTGCTAAGAATAGTCATGCCAAAAGGGAAGAATACGATAAGATGAATAACAAAAGACATCATGCCCATGCAGCTGAAGATGATGACCCACCCAAGAAGTTGACTAAAGAAGAGATTGAAGTTTATGTCTTGTTTTCAGCTCTCTCGGGATCTGTGACACCTAGAGAGGATACTTGGCTCATAGATAGTGGTGCCTCTAAGGACATGACAGGCCAAAAAAACATTCTCTCTAGTCTTATAGAAAATGAATTCCCCCAAAAAGTTTTTCTTGGAGATGATTATCAGTACCCTATCAAAGGAATGGGATAATCCACCTACAAACTTGATTCAAGAACTCCGATGAGAATGAAGGTTGTAGTTTATGTACCAGTTTGAAAAATAAATTACTGTATATCTCAGCTCTAGATAAGAAAGGTTTCAGGGTTGCATTCATAGATGGTGAAGTTCTTATTTGGCCTAAAGGAAAAACCATAGAAGATGCAGTTGTTATTGGAACTAAAGAAGGTGGTTTGTACAAGTTGAAAGGTCACTCATATGTAGCCTTAATTCACTCTACTGAAAGTCCTTGTGAACTTTGGCATAGAAGAATAGCTCACATCAACTACAAAGCCTTACCATATGTAAGCAATGTAGTTACGAGTTTACCATAATTAAAGGTTCATCATGAAGGTGTATGCAAGGGATGTGCACAAGGAAAGAACATAAAAAATCCATTTCCAAAGAGCGACAGTAAAGTAGAAGGAATCTTGGAGCTTATCCACTCAAATGTATGTGGTCCAATTCCATCAACCTCTCTAAGTGGGTATGTATACTATGTATCAATTATTGATGATTACTCTCATAATACTTGGGTTTATTTATTGAAATCAAAATATGAAGTACTTTGAAAGTTCAAGGAATTCAAAGCCTTGGCATAAAACCTCTCTGAAGGAAAATCAAGATACTCGGGTCAGACAATGGAGGAGAGTACACTTCAAATGAATTTGGAATATTTTGCATAGATGTCAGGATTAAGAGGGAGCTTACCACTCCCTATAATCCTCAACAAAATGGTGTAGCATAAAGAAATAATAGAACGATTATGGAAGCAATAAAGACTATGATTCAAGATCAAGATCTTCCAATGCACTTATGTGCTGAAGCAACAAGAACAACAATATATATTGAAAACAAATTATCCCATAGTGCACTTTGATTTAAAACTCCCAAAGAAATGTTCACCAGAAAGAAGCCTGAAGTAATCCACCTCAAAATATTTGGTTTTCCAGTATTTGTACACATTCCAAAAGAAAAGAGAACTAAGTTGGATACTTCAAGAAAGAAAGGAATATTTGTTGGATATTGTGAGGTATCCAAAGCCTTCAGAATTTACATACCAGGTTACAATCATATTGAGATTAGCATAGATGTAACCTTTGATGAAGATGCAACACTCAAAATATCAAGGAAATACCAGCTTGAAAAATTATATGAAGAGGAACCTGTAGCTCCCAGAGTTGCAGAACTCGTGAAGGAAGTTATAGTTACCCCTGATGATGAGATTCCATAATATCATGATATGATGGAATCTCAAGAACCTCCCCAGATGACGATCTCTCACAAGATAAATCCAACTTGGGAAAGTGAACTTATTAAATATGCAGAAAAGTATGGTGCCCCGAGAAGAACCATGAGACAAAGCAAGAAACCTAAGCCATTCTTCAGCTATGTGGCCTTGATGTGTAATCTCATAGAAAAGGAACCTACTTTCTTTGAAGAAGCCATTCAGAAGAAAGAATGGATGGACGCCATGAAAGAAGAATACCAGTCCATTATAAAGAATTATGTATGGGAATTAGTTCCCATACCAATGAACAAAGATGTGGTATCTTCCAAGTGGATATACAAGATAAAACAAGTAACAGATGGAAGTATTGAAAAACATAAGGAAATATTTGTGGCTCGTGGTTTTTCTCAAAAGGAAGGTATTGATTATGAAGAGACATTTGTTCCTATAGCCAGATACACTTCTATCAAAATTATCATAGCTCTTGCAGCCAAAATGAAGTGGAAGTTACACCACATGGATGTGAAAACAACCTTCTTAAATGGTGTCATTGAATAAGAAGTGTATATAGAACAACCACGAGTGTTTAAAGTTGAATATAGAAATATTCATGTATGCAAGTTGAAGAAAGCTCTGTATGGGTTGAAGCAAGCTCCTAGATATTGGTATGGTAGAATTGATAGTTTCCTGACGAGATGGGGATTTACCAAGAGTAAAGTTTATTCTAACCTTTAATTCAAGGTTATGAATGATGATCCAATTATATTGCTATTGTATGTGGATGATTTATTCCTGAATGGAGAAGAAAAACTCATCATAGATTGCAAGAAGAAGTGCGTTGCAAAGTTTGAGATGAAATACCTAGGGCTAATGCATTATTTATTAGTTCTTGAAGTTTGGAAGAGTCTAGAGAAGACATTCCTTAACCAAGGGAATTATGTAGTTGAAATACTAAACAGATTTGACATGTTGGAATGTAAAGACATGAACACACCCATGGAAACAAACTTGAAGATCTTGGTTGATACTTTGTCATAGTTGGTTGTTGCTACTATGTATAGACAGATTATAGGTTCGTTGATATATCTGAAGAATACCAGGCCAGATATATGCTTTGCTGTGAACACCTTGAGTCAATATTTAGTGGAGCCCAAATGTGTTCACCTTGTAGCTACAAAGCATGTGATGAGATACCTTAAGGGTACGTTTGATTATGGTCTATGTTATACTAGATATCATGAATTCAAACTGTGTGGTTATATTGATTCAGATTGGGCTGGAAGTGTCTCATATAGAAAGATCACTTCAGGATGTTGTTTCAGTTTGGTTTCAGCCATGACTTCATGGAAAAGAAGGAAGAAATCTAGTATTTCTCTCAGCACAATAGAACATGAATATATCACAACATGTTCCACCAGTTGTGAATCCATATGGCTTCAGAAGTTGTTGACAAGATTGTTCAATCTAGAGATGGAAACCACTATGATTCTATGTGATAACCAGAGTTGTATAAAAATGACGGAGAATCCATTGTTCCATGATAAGTCGAAGCACATAGAGATCTGGTATCACTACATTCATGATATGGTGTAGAGGGGAGTTGTAAAGCTCCAATATGTTGGCACAGATGAGTAGGTTGCAGATGTGTTGACCAAGCTTCTATCTCATGTGAAGTTTGAGTACTTCTGAGACAAGATTGGTGTTGTCCAAAAGGACCTCCCTCAAAAGGGGGAGTGATGTTGATGATACTATGGTATCCTGACCAACAGTGGGTAGCTCCGATAGAATTTTATATCCTAGGGGATTGATTGTCCCTGGATAGATCCCAAAGGTCTGGTAAGGATGGTCTGTCAGAGTACCTGTGCATGTATATGCCAACTGTGGCCAGTAGTGGTAGCTCCGTTAGAATTTTATATCCTAGGGAATATTTTGATTCTTGGGAAGATCTCGAAGTTCCGGTAAGGACGGTCTGTCAAAGTACCATGCAATATCTTGTTAGGATTTTATATCCTAGGGAATCTTATGATTCTTGGGTAGATCCCGAAGTTCTAGTAAGGACGGTCTGTCAGAGTACCACAAAATGTCGTTGTTGTTCCTGCCTCATTATGTTGCCATATGTTGATGATGTTGTTGATTCAACCTCGTGTTGTTGATGGTGTTATACCAGCCTCATGTTGTTGATGATGATGTACCAACCTCATGTTGGTGAGATTGTTTCTCTAGCTTCATGCTATTGATGTTGATGTTTCAGCTTCATGCTATTGTTGATGATGATGATGCTACTCCAGCTCCATGCTATGAACGATGATGATATTGATGATGAGAAAAACTTCCAATGATTTATAGATGTGCCAGTCAGTGTTCCAGATGTTGATGATGATGGTTCCCTATTCTTCTCTTGATGATGTTGTGTTGGTTCATGTCAATAGAATACCCTTCTCGTTAAGGGGGAGTGTTGAAGTATTGTAACTTCGAAGAATATTCTAAGTACATTTGAGTTATTATCTTATAGATCAAATCCAGTTTTGTGGATTGATCATGTCGGGTCTTGTATAAGACCAAAACCCCTTTTTTGGATTGGTCAAACTATATTTATATGGTGGCATTTGTAAAGTCAGCTCCTAATGTTTATAAAGTGGTTTTAACCACTCCTGGAAGAAGTAGGTCCTACTAAGTGAAGAGAGATAACCCTATCACCTCCTCAACTAGTATTTATATGTGAGGATGGTGCCTCACTTGTTCACTCTCACACTCACTCATCTAGTGCGCATATATTGAAGGCAGTTGCAGTTGCAGGAGAAAGGATAAGAGAGGCGCATGCTCAGTATTAGTTTATTCTTGTTGTTTTGGTCTTAGCCTTGGCGTTGTATTGACAATCTCTTATTGAGGAATTATGGTTGGGTTTTCTCCTCCATGAGGGTTTCTCGGGACAAAATGTTGTGTACCTTGTGATTTTGTTTCTTTCAGTGATCCTCCTTATTCTATTGTTTTAGAAATGCATTGAATGCTCATGTAATTTGAAAATAACCTAATAACAACATTTAAACTTAACACATTCCACAGAGCCTTGATCTTCTTATTGGGACCCTATAGTATTTCCTTATTCAGTTGTAACCATACTCTGTCTCCCACTCTAAATTTTCTCTTTGTTCTATGTTGGTCATGTATAGAATTTTAATTTTCTTCTGATTTCTTCAACTTCTCATGTACCTGCAAATGGATCTACCTGATCTTCTCAATAATTTTTTCTGCTTTTAATGCATCTCCTATGAGGTCCTCCCTCACTCCTCCTTGGTGTCCATATACAACATCCAAGGGAAAAGTTGGAAAATATCTAAAGCAAGTTTCAAAAGGTGACTTTCCAGTAGAAGTTTGGACTACTCTATTATAAGAGTGTTGTATATAGATCAAATTTTCATCTCAGGTATTTGGATGCTTCTGATTGTAACCCTTTAAAATTTGCACCAAAGTCTCATTGACTACTTCCATATTCCCATATTCCTGTGTATGGAATGTTGTAGACCTCTTGAGCTTAGTGTCCATCTTCTCCCACAATGTAGTCCAAAAGGAACTAAGAAATTTAGTGTCCTTGTTTGAGATTATGCTCCTTGGTATCCCAAAGTGCACCTAGAATTGTTCAAAGAACAAGTTTATTTCTTCATGTCCCTTTATGGTCTTTTTACAAGGCATGAGAATGCACATTTTGTTGAACTTGTCAACTACCAAAAATAAATAGTCATGTCCCTTCCATGTGGTTAGTAAACCACCCAAAAAATCCATGAAAATTATTTCCCAAGGTCTAGTGGGTACTGGTAAGGGGTGGTATAGAACTTGCTTCCTGTTACTGGGCTTGATTGGAAAAAAAAGTATACATCCTCTAATATATTGTGCTACATATTTTTTCATTATGGGATAATACACGTACCTTTGTAAGTTTTAAATTGTATTCCCAACAATAAAATCTCCTATAATCTTGGATATATGAGCCTCTTTGATAAGCCACATTAGTTCGCCTTTAGGAACACAAATCTTATCGAGCTTGTAGAGTAGAGAATTATGGAAATGATAGTCGGCCTTGTTTTCACCTTCTTCTATATAAATTTGGCTTTGTAGCTGATGAAACACCTCCTCAAAGTCCTCATATTCTATGTATGCCTCTTTGTATGCATCATGGATAAAAGGCTCCATGTGCATTAGAGTTCCCAAAGCTACAATATTGGATGTGGGTGGCCTTGAAAGCATGTTTGCCAACTATTTTTTTTTACCCTTCTTACACTTTATGACAAAATGAAACTATTGTAAAAACCACATCCATTTGTAGTGTTTGGTTTATTGTAACTTACTATGGGCCTCCAAATATTAGAGCACCTAGTGATATGTGTCGATTATGGTCTCCTTACCCATCAAATAGTGCTTCCAATTTTTTATAGCTTGTACCAAGGCATATTGATCCTTGTCGTAGGTAGGTTAGTTGAGGACCACCCCATGAAATACTTCATAATGATAGTAGACAAACTTTCCTCCCTGCATCAGGATTTCTCCCATGGGATACCCACTTGCATCTACTCCACTTTGAAGGGATTTTGCAATTTTGGTGGCGCAAGAACTGATGCTTGACTGGTCTTTCTTTTGAGATCATTAAAGGCCTTATGTTGATTCTTTCCCCACCAGAAACTCTTATGTCATGTTGTTATTGCGTGGAGTGGTTCAACTAATGTTGAAAACAAAGTTATGAACTTGCATAAATATTTTGCTACCCCAATGATCTGGATTATATTGAGAATGAAATGAAGGAAGAGATGTAACAAGGAAACACACATAGATATTGCAAGAAACATGGTAATACAAATTAACTTAGATTCTATTAATGAATGGAATACATAAGACTGTAAAATGCAAAGCATGCAAACTAGCTAGAATGGTGGTAGCTTATACCTGAAGAAAGAGATGCATCGAATACACTCATTTGAAAGAAGATAATTACAAAGAGGCAGAAAAGGAATTTAAACATAAAACATCAATGAAAAATCCCTCAACATCTAAAAACCTAACCCTAGAAGATGAAATGCCAAAAGGGTTTTGGACCCCGATGTGGTTAGTTGATACATCAACTTCTCGGGGGTGTTACTTTTGCATGCTATCTTTGTTTGGGGTGCTCGGTATCCCGTTGGAAAGGTATAGTTGAGAAGTACACATTTTGAATGGCCCAATACATTCCACGTCCAAAAACATCGTTTAGGGCCTCAAAATGGCCCCAAAAGTTTGGGACACGAAAAACTATAGAAAAACCGCCAAGATGTGGAACCATTATGAATTAGTGGAACATGTGGATGGCCACTAGTATCCACTTGGATAATTCCTCCCCCCTTAGGAAGAAATGGTCCCCATTGCATTAATTTCCTCCCTCATATGGGGAAAATTCTACTGAATCTAACTTCTAGTGAGCCACTTTCCCTGATGAAGAAGATACCCTACTTTGATGACCTGATAGAATTGGATGTTATGCTGGCAGGTGCACTTTGTCTTGGTGTCCATGATCCAATCCACTGTCGTCTACTCAATGCAGTTAGGATTGAGTTCTATATGGGCCAAGTGCTCGACCATGTCTGAAGTGTCCAGGAGAGGTGGAAAATATGGTCGAAGCAATTCCACATTAAATACGAGGTGAAATCCACGCAAAGGGGGAATACTTAACTCGAAATCATTCTCACCTACAACCTTGGTGATGATGTAAGATCCATATCAGAGTGAGAGCAAATTCCATTGGGGACCTTTGAGGTGCTCTTTCTGCAAATGAAACCATACTTTATCTCCCACCTGAAATGTGTATGGGACCCGATGATGATCGCGTCGATTATTGTACTTGGCATTGGCTTTCTGTAGAATGTCCTGAAATTGTTGTTGGATGTGTTGGATTCGTTCAACAAATTTGTTTGCTCGATCAACCTTGGTATGAGCATGGGAGGAATCTTTCTGTGCAACTATAATGGGAAGAGCTACGTCCATGGGGGCCAATGGATGGAACCCAAAGCAATGGATATGGCCAATAGAGATATGTGTTGATGTTTTGGTAGTTGCAGGAGGTATTAACCTCCATGGATAAACCTTTGACTAGAATAGAATATTCTGGAAGAAAGAGAAAACCTAAATAGATGTGTGAAAACCCTGGAAGACAAGTCAGCTTAGCAGAATAAGTAATATTGAAGTATTATATGCAAAAAAGGATAGGTCGTCCCTGCTTGAAGAGACATCTTTTCACCTGGACATTATAGGATAAATAGAAGGCACTTGAGCTCATTTGGTAACACACTCACACTCAAGAAAGTGGTGTGCAAGTCTAGAGGAAGAGTGAAACTGCAACGACTGCATCTAGGTATTGGTCTTGGTCTATGGTTTGGGACTTTCTACTTGGTGCGCTAACTTAGGAGAAAGGTGTGCTCTCTCTCTCTTGGTTATCTGTTGGGTCTAGTAATTTTTCCAGAATCATTCTATCTATCAAGGGTTACGGTGCTCGGGGGTGGATGCATGCCTATGGTTGGGTGACAATATTGTGATATTATCTATGGTTAAATGAGCACAACATTCTAATAGGTTATGGGCCTACACCACCTTCAGAACAATATAACCACTAGAAGGTAGATCCAAAACTCTCTATCAAGCTCGTTGTAGCACAATTGCAGTTGCAGTGCCAGTTCCTCTATGCCAATTCCTTCGTGCTAGTTGCAGTGCCAGTTGCAGTGCCAATTACAGTGCCAGTTGCAACACCAGTTGTAGTGCCAATTACAGTGTCAGTTGCAACACCAGTTTTTGTTCCAGTTGCAGTACCAGTTGCAGTGCGAGTTACAGTGCCATTTGCAACACCAGTTGTAGTGTCGGTTGCAGCACCAATTGTAGTGTTGGTTGCAGCACCAGTTGCAGTGCCAGTTGCAGCACTAGTTGCAGCTCCAATTACAGTTTCAGTGCCAGTTACAGTTCTAGTTGCAGCACCAATTTCAATTCCAGTTACAGTGGCAGTTGCAGAACCAGTTGCAGTGTCATTTATAGTGGCAGTTGCAGAACCAGTTGTAGTGCCATTTACAGTGTCAGTTGAAACACCAGTTGTAGTGCTAGTTGTAGCACCAGTTGCGGTACCAGTTACAATGAAAGTTTATGTGAAGTATTGGGACTAATTTTTTGTTATCCTAGTGCGCCCTAACCCAAGGCATCTCCTGGTTCCCTCAGCCATAAAAAATGTCAAAGTTGAATTTTTGGGTCAAAGTCAAAAGACTGGTCAAGGTAATAGTCAAAGACAGTCATGACTTCTTCCATAAAATCAAAGTGGCGCAGCAGAAGCATGGTCTCTTGAAGACAAGGATTGAGATCATCTTTACAAATAACAAAGGGAAAAATTATGGAACCACAGACTGAAGAGCAGGCATCAAAGGATGAAGAGTTTTATTTTTGGAGCTTCCAAGCACATGAACGTGGAGTAGGAGAAACAATAAAAAGAAACTATTGCAGATATAAATCTCTAGAAATAAAATGGATCTTTTTCCAAGAAGCAATCGTAGAGCCAGAAATATCTCAGATCTAATACATTTATAGGAACAACACACTCCCTAGGTTGGAAAGAATACTTGTCTCAGAAGAAAAGAAACTCAAGCGGAATAATAGCCAGACTCTAGGTTTGCATATCAGGTTTGATATTTTTATTATTGCTTAAGTGAGTATTGCAATCCTTTATATTTTATTAATGCTAGGAACAAATGAATACTTAGTATCATGTACTATTAATATAAATGCTTATTGTACTTAATTGCAATATGAACTAACATCTCCTCTAGGAGATATTTCTTGGTTTTTTTTCTCAGGTAAGACACCTTGGTAATGCTCTAATGAATTACCATGAAATTGATATGTTCTTATATAAAATGCTATTATATTGGAAATGCTTTTTTCTCTTATTGTTTCTTTTTGGGGAAGGTTATCCTACGTATTCCAGGAAGGTTACCACATAAAAGCAAGACTTGAAAGGACTCATAGGGAGTCAAACTTCAAAGGGAGTCAATGATCAGGAAGAAGCAAGGCTTTGTGACACTTTGCAGAATGCATAAGGACATGTAGCAGATGGAAGCATGGTTCAGGGATTCTCTTAGTTAAAGGGATTTGATGGTAGAATTTGAAAAGAAAGATATTGTATTCCTGTGTGATGAGTTGCATGCCTTTGTGTCGATTTGTAGGCCTCCATTTCGAGTTGTAGGCCTTTGTTCCGAGTTGTAGGCCTTTGTGTCGAGTTGTAGGCTTCGTGTCGATTTGTAGGCCTTTGTTTCAAGTTGTATGCCTTTGTGCTGAGTTGTAGACTTCGTGCCAAGTTGTGGGCCTTTGTGCCGATTTGTATGCTTCGTGTCGAGTTGTAATCCTTGTGTCGAGTTGTAGGCATCATGTAGAGTTGTAGGCCTTGTGTTGAGTTGTAGGCTTCATGCCGAGTTGTAGGCTTTATGTTGAGCTATAGGCTACTCCAGTGAGATGGTCTAGTATGTCGAGTTGTTGCTACACCAGTGAGACAGTTTGGTATGCTAGTGGTGTAGTCTAGAACCTGTATGGTTGTGATGGTGTTGCTCGTAATATGATCTAGGTGATCATGAGATATCATGTGTAGCTCTGGTGATGTTATCGGTCTGCAAGACCATGTAGGTCTTATTCCATGTGAGATGGATGGATAATGATGATAGTAATGATGATACTCATGACATGGGCGTAGCCATGGGTGAGCACATCATGCAGGTGTAGCTCATGACAATGATGGTAACACACTACGAGGTGTAGCTCTAGTGTTCTCTAGCGGGTTGTGGCCCCTAGACGAGATTGACAGGTCCTCATGGGTGTATCCATGTGTGACATAATGGTGCTACCATTAGCATGGTCTGCATAACCATGATAAGAGTCATGGCATAGCAAGAAAGGCTATCAAGACTAGAAGGGAACATCATGGTTAAATACATCCCTAGCTAAGAGGGAGTGTTGATGTTTTGGTAGTTGCGGGAGATATTAACCTCCATGGATAAACCTTTTACTAGAATAGAATATTCTAGAAGAAATATAAAACCTAAATAGATGTGTGAAAACCCTGGAAGACAAGTCAACTCAACAGAATAAGTAATATTGAAGTATTATATGTAGAAAAGGACAAGTCAACCCTGCTTGAAGAGACATGTGTTCACCTAGCTAGATTAGTATAAATAGAAGGTTCTTGAGCTCATTTGGTATCACACTCACACTCAAGAAATTGGTGCACAAGTCTAGAGGAAGAGTGCAGCTGCAACAACTGCAGCTAGGTATTGGTCTTGGTCTATGGTTTGGGACTTTCTTCTTGGTGCGCTACCTTAGGAGAAAGGTGCACTCTCTCTCTTGGTTATTTGTTGGGTCTATTACTGCTTCCAAAATCATTCTATCTTCCAATGGTTATGGTGCTAGGGGGTGGTTGTGTTCCTATGGTTGGGTGGCAATGTTGTGATATTTTCTATGGTTAAATGAGCACAACATTCTAACACTATGGAGGGATTTTTTGTAGCTATGTTGAACATAAGGAAGGCTCTCATACCATGTGCATGGATGTTTGGAATTATACATCCTCGAGATATGAACAATCATCCTATTGACTACCTTTGTTTTCCATTAGTCTGTGGGTGGAAGGAAGTCGATTTGGTTAGCTTGGTGTTCATCATCGACCATAGGCTGGACCCAAAAGTACTCAGGAACCTATTGTCACGATCTAAAATAATGGTCTGTGGGAGCTCAAAATGAACCCAAACATGCTCAAAGAAGAGCTTAGCATTGGCCTCAGCTACTATTATCTTCTTACAGGGTGTCAAAACTTCCATCTTAGAGAATTGATCAATGACAACGAAGACACAGTCATTAACATGAGTTGAGAATTATAGTTAGCCCCACAACAGGAGGTTGACTAAGGAAATATACGACATGGTTGGTGTTTCCCTTCTTATACTTGATGTTCATGTGGAAGTGTTGTAGGTATGTGGACCACTTCTGATGGTGTTCAATCTGTAACTTTCCTTGAGTCTACATGAATTACAGAGGATTGTGATCCGTGTGGATGATCATTTCATTTCCAAAAATGTAATGTGTCCACTATCGACATGACTGCACAATGGAGTAAATATATCTGTCATAGGTGGGGTATAGGCCACCAAATTCCCATGTTGAGTGAGGACTGAAATGATGGAATAATCTGAAGCACATGTCTCAATCTCGAATGGTTGTTGCAAGTATGAAAGAATAAGGATTGGTATTGAGGAGAGGTGAATCTCAAATCCTTGAATGCTTTCTACTATGTCGCGGCCCAAAAAAACTTGGTCTTGCCTCCAACCTTGGTCACTCCACCTTTGGTCACCTAGCTTAGGGCCCAAGTGATATGAGAGATCCTAAAAAAAAACCTGCGGTAGAAGTTAGCGAGGTCCAAGAAGTTGCGGAGCTCAGTCATTATCTTTGAGGCCGACCAATCGTGAATGAATTGGTATTGGCTATCCACATGCACACCTTGCTCATCTATGATGTATCTCATATATTGAATTCTCTACATGTCAAAGGAATGCTTCTCCAAATTGGCACATAACTTGTGCCATCGCAGGGTGCCCAAGACCTGTTGAATATGCTTCAAATGTTCCTCCCAAGTTTTTCTAAAGATGAGGATGTCATCCAAATATATGACCATAAAGGAGTTTGTGAATGGCCATAATATATCATCCATCATCCACGTGAATTTGTTCGGGGCATTAGTTAAGCCAAAAGGTATGACCAACCACTCGAAGAGACCTTCTTTAGAATGGAAGGTTATCTTCCATACATCAGTTTTCTCAATTGGAAACTGGTGGTATCCTAACTTCAAATCAATCTTACTGGAAAAATTGTTGCCCTTGAGCTGATATAGAAGATCATCAATCCAAGGGATTGGGTAGTAGTTCTTAACTATGATCTTTTTTAGGGCTCGGTAATCAATACAAATTTTCCATGTCCCATCCTTCTTTTGTACTGGAACAATTGGGTTTCCGCAAGGCGAGTAGCTTGGTCTAATGTGGCCCTTCGAAACTAGATCTTAGATCTGGCATTTGATTTCTTCATTCTCCATAATAGAGCACCCATATACATGGTCTTTGGGCAAAGGAGCACCGAGTGTCAAATTAATTGAGTTCTTTACCTAATAGTGCAAGGGCACCCCAATAGGTGAGGCAAAGATGTGTTTTTTGTTCTTCTACTATCTTTTCCACCTGCTTCTATTTTGTAGAGAGGCCTCGTGCAGAGGTTTTGGCAGTTGCAGTGATCTTCTATTCACCTTTCAACTGGACCATAAAGAGGAAAAATATCCAGTTTTGAGAGATCACCTTTCTGCACTACTTTGCGGAGACTAAAGAGACCACAGTAGTTGGGACTACCTATGGTACCCTATAGAGTTTACCTACCAAAGTAATAATGACACTATGGGGCATAGATCCATAAACAACATGATGCTTCCACATATATGGTTGTCCTAAAAGAACATCAAAAACTTCAATTGGGGAAACACCACACAATACCTCATCTTTGAAGGACTTGATGCCATAGTGTAGGCGACATTGTTGGCTAACGTAGATGTCTCAATCATGGCTTATCCAACCAATGGTATATGGTTGAGGGTGTGATGTCATTTTTAGGTTCAAAGTCTTGACGATCTCTGTTGATATTAGGTCCTTCTGGCTACTGTGCTCAACAATCAAATGGAGTGGGGTCCCCTTCACCCACATATGTGAGTGGAAGAGGTGCTCCCCTTCTTCGGGACCCTTTGGTTCCTATGGATGGACATTTTTGGTAGTGATTGTGTATTGGGTTCATCGTCAATGATCCATATTCCCTTATCTAGTTTTGAATCAGAGTCTGAGATGGCATCTGACTCTAAGGATTTCATCTCAGCCACCAATGACTATTTGGAGCAACATTCATCAATGTTGTGCCAAGATATTTTGTGGAACTCACACCATTTTCCAGTGTCCTTCTTCGACTTCCAGTTCTATTACCCTTCTTTTCTTGTGGCTTGGACCGGTTGGCCCGGGGATGGTCAGCCTTACTCTATCATTTGTTCTGGGAGTTAGGGCCACCTTTACTATGCTTCTGCTACAATGGGTTTGCATAGCTAAAATCCTACTTGTTATTTTGCTTGAACTTTTGCTTGATCTTGAAAACATATCGATAAGCGGATCCTAGTGAGGATATGTCGAGGAATTCCATATCTATTTGGATGTACCTATGTAGGAGACTGCAGTAATTTAGAACCATGTTCCACTCGAATTATTTAATACCTATATTTGTGCACAAGGTATGGAAGATGTTGGTGTACTCTAGCATTGTCGAGTCTGTCTCTTGACACAGATTTATAATACCCCTAGGCCGAACCTCAAGTTGTAAATATACATATTCTTTATAAGTTGGTGAGCCTTTATGTTTTGGGATAGAGTGCCTTTGTGTGTGGGTGTGTGTGGGGGGGGAGGGGGGGGGGTTTGTTGAGGTTAGAGTGCCTATGCGATTTAGGCCAGCGAGCCTAAAAAATTTATTATGTAATCATACTTATTTTTATTAATAAAAATACATCATTTCTACGGACCAAGTCAGACGAAAGAGTATGGGGGGTTGGGACTCCATGAGAGGGAAAGGGGGATAAGGGATTAATAAAATGGGCTAATTCAAGGGGGCTTAAGCCAAGGAATAAAATAATATTATTCCTAAGTCATGAGATTTATGATATAATTTATCCTAAGTTACTAAGTGAGGGAAACAAATTACCAAGTGGAGTCAAACAAATTTCCTAGAGTGGCAAGTGTCAAGACAGGAACATGAAAATATAATGTAATTCCCATTATTCTTCCAATTATTCACTCATTCTTACATCCATCATATGTAACTTCACTGGAGAGTGTAAGTGCAAGATGAAGCTAATTGTTACCCAAAACATCCTTGGTCGTTTGGGCTAAATCTCTCTGGGTGAGAGAATTGTTGGGAATAGTTTTCTTGTGTGTTGGGCTAGTGGGTGTTGTAACTCCTTAAGAAAACTTTTGTTCTAAGTGCTATAGAATTCTGAGACTTCGTGGCTAGTTTTTTGTTGAAGCCCTGGAAGGGAAGTGGGATATCCCTAAGGACTGTTGAGCAGAAAAGGGGGTACATTTCCTTGGGTGGGACAAGTTGTGGGGAATGAGAGGCTGTGAGATGGGAATTGTTGTTGGAGAGTGCACCTGGGCCTATTCTTCATAGTGTTGTTTGTCAAACCTTATTTTTGATTAGGTATCCTTTTCCTTGGTGGAATCATAACCCCAACTCGGGGGTGACCTGTTGTTGAGAGTGTATGAATAGCAAAGTCTATGGCTTGGAGGAACGTCTAAGGTCTGCATGCAGTTGGTGAATTATAGAAAAAGATATGTGTTATTTTATTGTGTTCACATGTTATTTATCATGTGTATGCTTATGTTAATTTTGTTTGTTAAAATTGTACATAATTATGCATGTTTGTGCATGTTATTGTTAGTTCTGCATAATTGTTGTGTATGCATGGCATGGTAGTTAATAGATGTTACATCTTAGTCAATTTTAGTATTAATGGAAATGATATTCTGATGCAAGACTTGAATCGCCACATGTGTTGGGAAATGATTGTCGCACACAAATGGGAAGTAGTTTTCATGCACGACACAAGGCTGGTTGCACATGCAGTTTGTCCCAATGAATTACTTCCACAATTAGAATTGGTTTCAGAAAAGAATTTTTGTGTGGCACAACTTAGCTTTGGGCTAGGTACGTTACATTATGGTATCAAAGAAATTTTTTTGGGTTGGTGGTAACGGGGGAGGTTACAAAGTTGTCCATCTCATGTACTGGTCATTGTAGTTACCAATAGGGTGGTATTGCTCCTTGAAGACATCAACAAAAGATGCCCAAGTGAGTTCTAGCCCAAAAATTGTAGACTCATATTTGGTAAGTTTCTCACAGTAATGTTCTCATCAATATCTAACATGGGGAAGAGATTTAAGGAGTGTGAAGGTGGTTTTTTCATTCTTGGAAAAATTTTGGACAAAGAAATAACCCTTTAGCAGATTTAACCATTTTTTGAAAGCATCAGCGTCTATATGGCCTTCAAATAAAGGAATATCAAACTTAAATTGTACCTTAAAGGGTGTTTCACCTCCAAAGTGACTGTTGGTTGAAGGTTTCTCCATCTTCATTGGCAATCGTCAAAGAATCTAGGTGAAATTATCCATCATCTCATTCCTCTATTGCGCGAGGGATTCCTTGAGTAATTGTTTGATAGGATCTCCTTCTCCCTCATCTCTCTTTTCTTCCTCCATGGGAGGCTACTTGGGCTAGAAAGAGTATTTCTCCTCAAGAGAAACTAGCTCGAGACCCAACTCTCTATACCTTGACCTCGTCGAGGACATGCACTAAGAAATTACAAGGAGCAGATTGTTCTTATACCACTGATCCAAATTATATTGAGAACAAAATGAGTAGAGATATAACAAGGAAACACACATAGATATTGCAAGAAACAAAATAATACAACTAACTTAGATTATATTAATGAATGGAATACAAAATATTGTAAAATGAAAATCATACAAAAAGCTAGAATGGTGGTAGCTTATCCCTATAGAGAGAGATGTGTCGTCTACATGCATTCGCAATAAGTTTATTATAAAGAGGTCGAAAAGTCATTTTAACATAAATCATCAATGATAGAACCCTAAACATCCAAAAAAATAACCTAAGAAGATGAAACACCAAAAGTTTTGTGGGCCCTGGTATGGTTAGTTGATACATCAACTTCTCGAGGGTGTTACTTTTGCATACGATTTATGTTTGGGGTGCTTGGTATCCCATTGGAAAGGTCTAGCCGAGAAGTACACATTATAAACAATCCAATAGATGCATTTGACATATATTGAGTGCTTCCACGTCAAAAACACTTCGTTTAGGGCCTCAAAACATCCCCAGAAGTTTGGGACCCGAAAAACTACAGAAAAACTACCAAGATGTGGAACCATTATGAATTAGTGGAATAGGTGGGTGGCCACCAATATCCACTTGTATCACCCAAAAAATCTCCTAACTTCTATAAAATTTGTAGGAATTGGTCATTTCATGATGGTCTCCATCTTTGCGAGATCTATATTAAGCTTGCCTCCACTGATCACATACCCCATATGTACCAAAGACTACTGAGCAAGCTCACATTTATTTATATTGGCCAATAGTTGATGCTTTTTCAAGGTCTATAACACTTGGATAAGATGTGATATGTGCTCCTTCTAGGTAGCACTATAAACCAATATATCATCCAAATAGACAATAACAAATGAATCTAGATAAGAGCATAAAACATCATTCATTAGTCTCATAAATGTAGCTATTGCATTGCATAAGCCAAATGGCATAACCAACCACTCATACAAACCTTGCCTTGTCTTGAAGGTAGTATTCTAAGTATCTTCTTCTTTGACGCATACCTGGTGATATCCTGATTTCAAATACAACTTAGTGAAGTACTTAGCATGTTGCAGCTTGTCCAACATATCATCGATGATGGGAAGAGGGTATTGATTTTTTAGTGTAATCTTGTTTAATGCCCTGTAATTGATACACATTCTCCAAGTCCCATCCTTCTTGGGAACAATTGTGATGGGTGACCCATAAGTTGAGGTACTTGGTCGAATCACACCCTGCTCCAACAACTATTGCAACTGCTTCTTTACATTGTTTTCTTCCATAACTAACTATCTATACCGCCCAATATTTGGCAAGGGGGAGTCTAGCAATAATTGGATTTCATGCTCCACTTCCCTCTTAGGTGGTATCCCTTTAGGCTCCTGGAACACTCCCATGTATTCCTTTAGAAACTCCTCCAATTTATTTATTTTCTCCTTAGTACATACACCCTTCCAGGTATGTCTTTACTTTTAATGACTCGTCACCGAAATGGTTTTCTCTTAGAAAAAGTAAAAACAAATTCTTTCTACAACTAATCAATTTCTTAGCTTGATTGGCACTTACGAGTGAAATTTTTTATTTTCCTTTGTGTGCATTGATGATGAAGTATTTACCATCCTTGATGAGGAAATAATGGTTGGCTCTCTGCATGAAGATAACATCCCTCGTATACATGTAGGGGCTTCCAAACACTACTCTGCATACATCCAATGGTACTACACCCAATTCTACTTCATCTATAAAATCAACACTTACAACAAATTTAATCTTGCACTACTTTGTTAACTTTATCTTTGCATCCTTGTTTAACCAACCCAATGGATAGGGATTAGGATGATTGTGAACCTCCAATCCAAGCTTGTTGACCATATCCACTACTATGTGATTAGCCTATATACCAGAGTCGAACAAAGCATCTATCATGGTCTTCTTGACCTAAATCTTAATGTGGAAGAGCTTGGTCATATCCTTCTCTTCCTAGTGATTAAGACTACTCAGATTCACCTCCTTCTGCACAGATGTGCAGACAATCTTTTCATCCACATTGGAGCTACTTTCAAATCAATTTCTTGAATTTGTGGCTAGAAGGTTCTTTTTCTTTCCATCCTTGCATTTCTTCGAGTTTAGCTCGGGATGTAGTTTCCAACACTTTTCTTCGGTGTGGCCATCAATGTTGCAATGATTGAAATATTTTTTGGGATCTTTGCACTAATGTGTAGTGGTTGTTTTCTTCTTATCTTTTCCCCCTTTCCACTTCTTCTTCCCCTCCTTAGAAGCTTCCTAGTGATTTTTTTTCTTGGAATCGCTTGGTTTCTCTTTCTTCTGGCCTATGTTTTCCAAGTATTATTCCTATACACATGCCTCATCCATTGTCCTTGGATTGAAGAGAATCACTTTCTTTCATAGATGACTATGCAAACCCCCAAAATACTTTAGGAGTGCATCTGGGTTCTTGGGAGAGATACCTAGCATGATGGCCATATTTCTGAACTCATTGGTGTAGTCTTGTACACTTTGTCCCTACCTCTTCCTAAAGTAGTGCCATCAGATCCATTGGTCCTCTACATACCTGATAGGGTATAATTGGGACTTGGTGAGGGTTTTAAAGTCCTCCCACCTAGTTATTGGCAGATCACCCTCTAGCCTAAGTGCTTATGTATGGATTTCCCACCAAGTTAAAGCATGGCCCTCTAACTTCAATATAGAAAATAAAATTTCTTGCTCTTCATCTATATGGTGAACGCTAAAATAAAATTCTAGTTATTGCAACCAATGATTCAATTTTAATGCATCGATCTCACCTTGGTATGGCTTTATGTCCACTTTCACTTCCATCTTGAATAGGGACTGTGAAGGGTTAACGACACTTGGACTTGGTTTCCCTTTCTCGGGTTCTTTTCTTGAATCCTTTCCTGGGTCTTCCTAATCTCTCGATTTCCCCTCCAATCTGATCTCTGAGTTAAGAGACTCCATCATCTTCAAATGGTTCAAACTTTCTTGCTAGAGCCACTATGAGAAGGTTCATATTTTGGTTGATATCGATGACATTTGCTTCCATCCTCTCAAGTTTCTCTTCTTCTAGATATCGAGGGTTGTTATGAATATATTCTTCTACCATGGCTATGGTCTCCATGACTTCTCTTTAAGTCAGTTCCTGGATCCTGCAACCTTCCACAAATGCCCCAAGAAAACCTGTTATGATACCAATATGATCTGTAAGTTATCGTGGATTTCCACTGGAATAGTTCATCACGACAGATCTGGCAAACAAAACTGAAATCTACACTATGAAGGTTAAATTCCTTTACATTCAAAAATATTTAGTTACTAATTTTCTATGTATGCATGAAATAGATAAAATGCAGAAAATAAAGAACAATGAAATACAACCACACACGTCAAATCCCGCTATCACAATTGGATTTTGAGGGTTTTTTTATGTAAGGAGGTCAAGGTTCGAGAATCGTGGTAGTTGGGAGGAGACACCCAAATAAATCCAACCATGTTAACGGTTGTTTTGTCCTAGTCTGAGTGCAATCGTCGGGTGATTTTGATAGCTTAGAAACCCTTGGGTCACGGTTTCATAGACCATAGGATAGTCCCACAAGCAATAGACATGCTAGAAAACAAACGAAAAAAAAAAATACAATCACACACCATACACAAAATAATACAAATATTTTCTTTGGAAAACCATTACAGGAGAAAACCCAGCTAGAAGGTGAGGTTTCTCTTCTCTCTTTTCTCTGGTATGGAAATAATGTAAATACAAAGGAGAAGGAACTCTCTTTGGAGTTATTTGAGACTTGTGGCCTATTATGCTGCTATAGAACATTAACACCCTATGGTATGCTCTATAATTTCCCACTCCTATTTGTTCTGCTATGCTATGGAAAAAAATACAGTAACATATAATGGAACCCCTTCTCCTCCTAGTGACTTGGTATTTAACATAGCCCGATAGTCGTCTAGGGTTAGGGTTTTGACTTCCTCAACCTTCAATTGTGATAAGGTTTGGGACCTTCTAGAATATTATTGAAAATAATCATGTGGCTAGCCCCATATGTATGATTAACAGGGGTTGACACCACACGTGGCATCCTCTCCTGAGTCGTACCATGGTGGTTAACACAATAGGTCAACATGTGGGGGGCATAACATTTTCATACGAACATCGATTGACGCACAATATATTCCATTGGAAAGGTATCAGAGTGTAGGACACTGTCAAGGGCGTGTGGTCCAATTTTTTGGCACTAGAACCCCAAAAAAATCCTTTTAATGCCTCAAAATGGCTTCAGAAGGTTCCAGACCCCAATTTTCCAAACTGGGACCTGCCACTAAAATGACCCTGCAAGCAGATTCCTCCAATTTTTTTCACTGTGAAAGCATAGATATAGATGAAAAATAATATAATGATCCAATCCAGATAAGAAGGTGACCCCACGGCTCTAGGAAAATCTCTATGACAATAGTCCATAGTTGACATTGAAAATGATGATTGTAGACTATCTGAGTGATTCTAGAAACAATTAATATATGCTTGGTTCTTCAAGCACCTTAAGGAATTTAGCTAATGTAGTTGTAGTATATGTCTTTTGCACTGTGTATTGAGAATACAAATACCCATTGAGGGTATCAATGTGTGGGGTACTCAATCTACATTCTCCATACATGACTCCCCCCATAAATTTTATCAAGGACCTTCCACACATCCTAGTGATGTCTCACTTATAGTTGTGGCCAAGTTTTGTCTAAGGTGAATAAGAAAAAATACTATTCGATAGAGAAAGATGATCCAAAGATGCCTAAGTATTTGGACATAGATAAGGAAGAAAATCCATCCAAAAAAGCACTAACCTATAACCCTTTGCATAGTTAGATTAAAGGTGCAAAGTCATTTTTGTATTAGTGGATTATATATATATATATATATATATATATATGATATACTATTTTTGGTGTTATATGTTATAAGTCATTATTAGGAGAACACTAAGATCTATTCAATTATAAGGCTAAGGCCTAGATGTAATGCATTTTCCCAAGTAATACAATGGATTTACACATATTTTCTACACATGCTTTCATTATTTTCTACTATATGAATGAATCTATACATTCTTGCATTTGGACTTATTTCCTTCCTACTTAAATGAAAGTGATTGGGGAATAACTAATGGAAACATCACACCCCCATTTCTTAATTCTACACCTTGATTTAATGAAAACAATCAACCATACATTGGGTGAGACCTCCTTCCTTTGGAAGGTTTTGTATGTTGGCATCCTAGACTGCACTAGGCCTTTGCTGGACATATTTTGTGGACCTTGGGTCTCAAGAGTCAAAAAGAGCCAACAACATTGTTTTGTTAGGCCTTTGCTGGACATATTTTGTGGACCTTGGGTCTCAAGAGTGAAAAAGAGCCAACAACATTGTTTTGTTGTTGAGAATCTAATAAATATAGAGAACCAAAAAGAAAAGGAAGCCGAAAAAAGATGAGCTTGAAGATTAGATCGAAGCACATATCCATTATTTTTCCTATCGAGAATGTGTTTATGTGGATGAAGAAGTTGAAATATTCAACTAAAATTACTTGTTTTAGTATTTACATGATATATTTAGGGCTAAATGTCTTGTAAACCGATATGAATGTGTGGAAAGGCTTGTACAATAAAATATGCTAGTATTTGTGTCCAAGCATTGAGTGGAATCCCAATGATCTATCAAATTTTTAGCATATGAATAGAAATTAACTCGAGTGGTGGATATCTAGTTCAAAGGCACTATATAAGGATATGAAATAGAGTTTATAGTCGAATTCCATTACTATTTTATTAGAATATTGGAATTATTTAAGAAAGGGCCTTGCAAAAGATTAATTGATGAGATTCTAGTTTGGATCAAGATATTGCTAGTAGACCGAGCTATAATTCCTATCCCCATTGAGATGGAAGTGTAAGATCCTTATTGGGGGGAGGTGTTGTTGGAGATGTAGGAGTACTTAATGGTAGTGTTAACGATTCCATCTTCATTAAGGTTAATGATTCATTACGCCTAAAGTTTGGCTATGGGAGATATAGAGAAATTTGGTATAAAACAACAAATCCAATATCACAAGAACATAGAAGTAACTGAAATATGGTGGTAAGAATAAATATAAAATATCCACACCAATCAATATTACCTTATATTAATATATAGTCTTGAGATTCATCTAGAGGTTGAAATGATGTAGAGGATCAAATAAAGCTAGAATTTAATTTTGGCTATCCTTGAGGAATATGTTTGAGAGTTTGTACTCATGCAGATGATGAATGAGATATACTTAGCATAGTTGAAGGAACTTTCATAGATTTGAGTTGGAAACATAGTGATGGAGTTGTTGATGTGAATTCTCGTACTATGGGCATAGAGAAGTCGGTTGAGACTATGGAGCCTAAATTTTCTATAGGAATTGTTGAAGCATACATTTGAGAGGAAGATGAATTGGGAAATATGTCTCGTTGGTGCTTTATATTTATAGAAGGAGATTTTGCTAACAAGGAGTTATATTAGATTACCAATGATGTTGATATGTCCCATGTTCTACCCCTTGCAAGTTTGGTAGTTGGTCAAATCTTTGTTACCATTGTTGCACATAGTGAAAGTGTGTTTGTTGTCAATAGTCAAAATATTCCTATGATAATGTTTACATGAGAATCCTAAGTGTTACTACTTGAAGTAGTCCACATTTGTCTATCATATTTTCTAGTTGGTCAAATGTATCTAAGGGTAGTCAAATCTTATTTTCACAACTACGCACCTTAGTATTCATGCAAATCCCTAATTTGTAAAATAGAATGGAAGGTCAACATTAGGTGATTGATATCATGAGGTTACCCTTATTTTATGGTCACGGGGAAGAAGATGTTGACCAACATTGGTTTCTTTATGATGCAACTTGGAGTGCATGAAAAACTAGTAATATTGTTCACTTGGTAGAGTTTTAGACAACTCTACGTGTGTAATGTCCCAATTTTGAAATCTTGGAAATATTGAGTATATGTTTAAATATTATACTTCACAATATGAGGAATGGGGATTTGAATGCTTTTAATACCACTATATAATTTATTTTGCAGATTAATGAAATAACTAGGACTGATTGAGGCTGGTGTGCCTACAAGGGCTACGATGCCACAAGTGGGGAAAGGTAAGGGGGTTTGAGGGAATGATTTATGCCTAGTTACATGTGTCTCCTATCCATATCAACATTAATTTAATTGTCACTCTCTTATGTTGTTGATGTAAGCCTAGATTATAGTTTATGGAAGGTAGGAGAAGCGAATGTAATCTTTCCCTAAATCTATGCAATCATATCCTATATTCTTGCATCTTTCTCCCCCTACATTCTTGAAACTAAAAAGAAGTTAGGATTAGGTTCTTATTATCTATATTTCACTCATAAAAAGAGAGGAATTCGAATGGGAGGGGAGAAACCAATTTTTGGAGAGGATAGAGAAGAGAAAATGGAGATTTCTTGCTAAAAAATGAGGGTTGTAATACCATGGTATTGAAGAGAGCATGAAATAAAGTCATTAAATCCCTCGGAAGAAGAGGAGAATGGAGGAAACCAAAGAGAAGAAATAAAGAATGTTGTGTATATATAGAGACTGGGTTGATCTAAAATACAACTTGGTTCTTCCAAAAAAAGATGATCATATATTGTCCAAGAACCATGAAAAAACTTGTTGGAGTTCAATCTCAAAATGGGAAACAATTGGACTTTCTAAGCCCACATTGAAGAGTACTAGAGGGAATAGTACTTCTCAGGGATTTTTTAGCAGAGAAAGAAGTTCCTTCCTCATTTTCTATGAGGTAGGTATTGTGAGTGCCAAAGTTGGTCTACCTGAGAGATTGGTAAAAAACATTACTCAATAGTGGAGTTTCCCGGTTGAACATTTCATCTTTCTAGAGTGAAATAATAATTGGGCAGATAGATTCTTTAGTTTTCCATCTTCGCCATGGTGGTATGATAGCCTAGCTACGGGTTGGTGTCCATAGTATAATACCTATGGTTTGGTGGAAAATTGATTTTCCTTAGTCAGTTACCTAGTTTTCTATATTCAAACATATATGTTATTCATCTCTGTTTTGGAAATTCTTATGTATATTTTGTCTCAATAATCTGCATGGTTTTTGGAGAGACACATAAGTGTTTTAACTTTTTTTTTGGAGGTCCTTTGTATTTCTTATGTGAGTCAAGAAGTAATATTTGATAAAGATTCCTATTGATATATTTCTATACTTCATGTATGTTTTAAGAGTTATTCTTATTAAAGAATCATATGGAAACATACTCTATATTACTTGATAAAGATTCATGTTGATATATTTCTATACTTCATGTATGTTTTAAGAGTTATTCTTATTAAAGAATCATATGGAAACCTACTCTATATTACTTGTGTGTATTTGAAGCTTAGTATTTGTTGCAATTCTTCCCTGGAAAAAAATATATCTTTTGTCACTTTATTCTTGAGTTTTCCATCCATGGATAAAGTGGTTTTATTGGAGAGAAAATGAAACCCTCTATGGGAATGAAATTTTGAGTGATATCTTCTTTCAGAAAATTGATTTGATAATGGCCAATTCACTGCCCTCGTGGGCATGAATTTCTAAGTTTAAATTCTATTAGAAAATAAATTTTAGAATGGTCGAATCACTACCATTATGGGCATAACTTTTTTATTTTAATATCTCTAGGAAAATTGATTTTATGGTGGTAAAATCACTGCCCTTGTGGACACAAATTTTGGGCTTGCATCTCTTAACTAATTTGATTTTCATTAGTGGAAAATTACCACCCAGGTGGGCACAAATTCTAAGTTTGATTTGTTGTTAATTTGAATACTTTTTTTTGCAGTATAGCATGAGGCACAACCATGGTAGAGCCCATGGTTGTAGTAGGCCATGGAACAAGCTTCATGGCCAAGGAAACCAAATAAACTTGCCAAGTGTTAGTCCCTAAAGTTGCACTTGACTGTGAGATGGCAAGCTAGGGCATCATCAAGTTATTGAAATGGTATTTTTTAAAGGGTTTTCTGAATATGTTTAATAAAATGGTTGAAAGTCGGTTCAAGAATTCAAAATAAACATATAACTCAATGTAAAAGCAAGTAAACACCCCACTGGTTTAGTAAATGGTAGTCACTTTAATAGATCAGGTAGTAGGAGAAATAAAGAAAGGAAGGTATGTGAGTATCTAGTTTGTCAACTCACATATGGATTTATTGTTTCAAAATATCATTAAGAAACAAGAACATGTACTTGAAAACAATCTTGATTATGAACAAAAACAGTAAAATGTTCATTGTGTCACCCAAAACCAAGAAATCATATGCATTGCAATAGAATAAATGAATTCAAGTAAGAAAAGAAACATATAAAGATATGAAATAAGATCTAACCATCAACATGCCTTTGTCATTTAGTACCAATATGGAATATAGTCTTGTCTTACAGTGGAGTTTTACAAAAAATGTCCTTGAATACCCAACTAATCGACCCTTAACTTCTCCTTCTACAGAGTTGATATAGAAACAGTACATAATTATCAAGATCCAAAAGAAATGGATATGAAAACCTCCTCATATATATTTAGTTTCTTGTTTCAAATAATCAAGGAGGAGATCAGATCTAATCTCCAAGTTGAATTGATGAAGTGGCTTGTCAACTGTTGTCCATGAGATTTTTTAGGAAAATAAATCTGGCAATTTTTTGAAAAATAAGGTCCAAAAATCTCTTCGTATATCCCAAAATGTGATAGTTGTGTAAAAACCGAGAGATTTTTTTGTGAAGGGGCCTGTTCCCAACAAAAACATCTTTTGGTTTCCAAAAATTCATCTCCATATGCTTTGAAACCTCTCCAAAAATTGGTCACTAAAACAGGAAATCATTTATTGTGAAATATCTGAAAACTAGGACTCAAATATATATTTGAACCTTTCAAAATATGATAGATGTGTAAAAACAGAGAGAGGTTTTTGTGAAGGGGGAAGTTCCCAACAATATCCTATTTTGGTTTCAAATAATTCATCTCCATCGTTTCAGAAACTTCTCTTGAAGATAAGGACTAAAACAAGAAAAATAGAGTATTTCCTGTATTTGATTTTTGTCTTTTCTTCTTTATGTTATGTTCATCCTGAACTCTAGATGTTATTCTACTCGAGCAGGTAGGTTCAAATCTATGGAGCCTTGGATTTTCCTTAACTTAATTTCATATTCAAAGGATAACCCAATGCTAATATCCTCTTTTTCAGAGCTTTTTGATTATCTGATTTCTGGAATATCCTGTAGCTGGTTTATTTCTGGAAAGGAATTTTTTTTTTCATCATCAAATGTGCCTTTGAGTGCAGATTCAATGATTGAAACTGGTCTTGTAGTTTCCCTAGTTATAGGTCTCCTTGAACATTGTGCAATTTGTTTTCCTTTTCCTCGCTTTTTCCGTTGTTCTTCAAATTCCTCCTCTAACCTATGTGAAGAAGATGTAAGGGTCTGATTTTTAATCTCTTTCTTAGTACATTATGAATTGTCTTCTATGATAATAAGGTTTTCCTTCTTGATAGAAGGATGAAACCTAGCCTTTGAATTCAGCCTGAATTTGTTTGCATCCCTAGTAGAATTTCTTCTAGGGTATTTAGATATAGGTGTCGTCTTCTTACTTTGTTTCTTACCTTTTGCAACCTTTTTTCCTATAGGTTGTTTCTTCTGTTTAGCTGGAATTTGGACTTAGTTTCTTGTGGATTATTTTTTAATGATTGGATTAACCAATCCCAAGACCTATGATCTTCATTTAAGGAAAATACTACCAACGTTTTGATCAACCCTTGATGAAAAAGAATGTTCTTTGTTGTTGCAGGATGTGACTGAATCTTCTTAGACATCTTAGATAAGATTTTTAATAATAAATAAGGTAGGTTAAGAGGGTAATGACCATTTACATGGATTAACAGTCTAATGTGATAAATATGAACCAGAGAAAATCTTCCTTCATAAGTAATGTGCCTGTGAATAATCAACAAAGTAGTATGTCATTATTTCCTCACCCAGCTGTGTGGGATACCTTGGCTCCAATTAGGGTTTTTCTTTTTTGGAATTAAAAAATGATTTTAAAACTCCATAACTACATTTTCTTTCTTCCACTATCTTTCCCCATATACTGGTAACCTGCAAGATTTAGCTATGGAATGCTTTTTCACATGCATGAGGAGTTTACCAACTACGTATTTGAAACCATCGAAATTATGTGCAAATGTCATAGAAATATGCTCGTCATGACCCTGGAATGTCGAGAAGAAGTCAAACCAACCTGCATCCTTGAACTTTTGTGCCATTTGAGGAAAGGCTTCGAGCAATTTTGTCCCTTCTGGCTCCAACCTGGTTATATGACCACTCTTTTTTAGCGCCATAACATTGATACAATCCTGCATAAAATTTCTGAGAATGTCGAGGGTTTGATCACCAACTTTCGAGGGCTGTTGAAATTTGAGAGTTATATGTTTACCTGCAAAGCATGTGTATAATGATAGACATACTAAAATAGGCAGATTGTGATTTCATTCATATGGAATAATCATCGGGTGTGTTGATTTGATGTCAAGGTGGTGAGTACAACCCGATCCTCTGAGTTAGCTATCATCATGAGAATTACAACCTGAAATAGATCATATAGAGATATGTAGATCCTATGGTAATGATTTTGAACGTTAGAAAACGTTTTGGGTAAGGTGGCACATGCAGAACTATCATTACTCCCGGCACTGCAAGAATATCGTTATTCTTGTAGTGCCCTTTCCACTTTGACAAAATTTGAAAATTTAAACTAGGAAAGGAAAAGTGGTGTGATAGAAATATTTCATATAATATCCTAATATTTGAAAACTTAAAAACATTTAAAATGTGCATAAAAAGATTGAAAATAAGCTTTCAAGCCAAGAAGGGAAAAACAGAGTTTAACAAAAAATCATGGAAAATGAGTAGGACGTGGACTAGGGACACCCAATCAGTCAAAAACAAGGTTAAGGACTAACACCAAGGAAGCCACAATAACACACCATGGTTTCCATGGTTGGTTTCTAAGTCATCAAAGGCTATATTCCTTGAGTAGAAGTTTGCTAATGGGAATAAAGAGTGTTTCCATGATACCAACCCATGTTTTTTTAATTAATCTATGCTAAGTCAATCTATGGATTTCATTATCCTACTAGTATGAGAGGAATTGATGATTGTTCTGAGTTCATCTTTGGAAAATTTTGAAACTTTCCCATCGGGAGTTCACTATGGTCTCTTCTTTTGGGTCCTCCCGAAATCTCCACCTTCCAATAGGATTTCTCTGAATCCTGGATCTCCGACGAATGGTTGAGATTGGCTCTCCCTACCATATTGACACATAACATTTTCTCTAGCTTTAAATAGGGATTTCAACTGGGCTAAGGGTTATTTTTGGACCTACTAGATCTGTAGTATTCCCCAATGCCCTCCTGCAATAATTTTAAGTCTACTTCCTCATAATTTTAACCCACTTCCCGACATGTAGGAAACACTCTACCAAGAACCCCAAAATGAAGGTTTTATATCCTGCAATATTTCCATTTTAAGACTAGGGAAAACACAGGGTTATCAACCTTCATTGGCCTCCCATACACAATTATCACAGTTAATTCATTAACCCTTTAAGAGGATATTAAATTTCTCCATTTTAACTCAGGTTTAAATTGTATTCATCATACTCAGACTATTATTAAGAAAAAAATGCAATTTACAACCACTAGTAAACATTCAATGGGAACTTAAAGAAATACTTATATGTTCAATGATATTTTCAACCAACCAATTGTCTCAGGGTGAATGCCTCTCCACCCAACCATAGGATATTGTTGGCACAAGGGCAGACCCAGGGTTCAACGCTCAAGAGTGCACCAACAAAACCCTAACTACCGGCCCTTTCGATAACACCTGTGAAGCAGATGAAGTCTCACCCGAGGTAGAGGCAAGGGTGGTTGCAGGACTTAGGTGTCTACAACCTTAGCTGGGACACAGATTTGTGATTATCTTGCTTACAGCGCACTTAGCATTAGTTATTCCTTAACATTAATTCATTAATACACTTCGTAGAAAGAACACAGCATTGCAGTGAATACTTATAATAAGGACAATTCGGTACTTAGCCATAGAAATATAGGTTAGATTCAACAGATCAAGCACTAAGCATCTTATATATCATATCTAACGTTCATTTGTATATCATCATCACAGAGCATAACTAGATCTACTTAATCACATCAATCACTTAGCCAAGAAAGAGATAAACACATTAGAGCGAAGCACAAAGCACTATACACACAGTTACTGTGGTTCACCCCCACCCTGGGGCTACGTCCACAAAGTCTTATTTATATGATCTTGGTCAAGCAGTTACAACACAGAGCTTCAATGACCCTTACTTCGCACAGGATAGAAGATCTGTGCAGCTCGCTAGATCCTTCTTCCTTTCTCTTCAGCACAAGACTACACCAAACTGCACTTAGCTTTCCGACCTCAGGCACAGAACACTCTAAGATACATCTGATCACACAGATCCAATTACTAGTACTAAGCTCTCATTTATACATCACATAGATGTACTACATTACTATCATACTACTTCTCCCCTATTTACATTGCCTATTTATAGGTTACAAAATGGGCCTAAACATGGGTAAACCCACGGGCTGACATCCCTTTCCCGTTACATCAACCCAAAACCCTAAAATGGACCCAAAAATAGGTCTTGTTTCCTTACTTTCCGCTTCGCGTTGCGCTCCTTCCTTGGAAAGTTGTCGCAATCCCAAAAGTGGTCAAATATGACCAATTATTCTTCAAAACTTGGTCAAGGACCAACAGGCCCCCAACACTCACCTGTGACTCGTCCCGAGTCACTCATATCTAACCAATTCCACTTTGAATGCATCAAGCTTGGCTCGAGCTACTTTGACCTGCTGCAGTGCGACAACCTCTTGTTCAATAAATTCCTGGATTATTATGTCATTGAGCGGTCCTTCTAGGCACTATTTTGTAGTGATGACACCCTATTCAAGTTCAACTTCCTAGTTTTCAAGTTCGGCAAACAGTTGGCATGCCTTCTCTTGGAGTGGTTGTAGTCTTTGAGAGACTTCCATTACTTTACTTTGCAGCGTGTGTACTTGTTGTTGGGTTGTGCATTGTTCTGCGAACCTCTTCATTCTTTCGACTGGGACCACGAACTTCAGTTGTGCTTGTAGCACATCTGCATGTTTCTTTTCTTCGTGGAGATGCGCCTCCAATGTCTACAATTATGGATTCTCTGCGAGGGTTTCGTAAGTCTAGGCCCTTCTAGTGCTTAGTTGCCTACATTTCGAAGCCAAAGTTTTTAATTGAGTGACTGCGCTTCGAGCAATGGCCTCTCTTAGATCTCTTATCTATTGGGGTGTCTCAAGCACAGTGTGGAGCTCCATATTTGTGATCCTCTGTTGAAGTTGTTGGATTACTTCTTCCAGTTGGGTCACCTACTGTGGGAGATGATCTTCCATCTTTACTTCTATGATCGTCACAGAGCGCAGTGCTTTGTGAACTCTCTCATGTACTTCAAGTTGCTCTGCTACCAACTGGTCCTTGCTCTGTTGTAACTGTGTTTTTTCCTCCTCCCACATCGCTTGTAAGGAAAGTTTCTCTTGTTCTGCCTTCCTCTGTTGTTCTCCATGTGCTCTTTGTTCTTGCACCAAAGCTTGGGTGGCTTGTGCTATGTCTTCTTGAGCTCGTCGAAGGCGAGCTTCGACTTTCTCGGTGATCTGGAGTAACTGTGTGGGCTCATCACCTGTTCATGATATTTCCATTGTCAATGCCACTGTAGAAACTGCTTGGCTGGACTAGAGTGCCTATTTCACTTCTTTGAATTCGCCCGTGATATGGTGGAATAGCTCCTCCTGCTTTGCTTCTTCCTTTTCCGCGAGCTCTAGTGAAACATCATTCAGTGCGGCAATTAAGAAGTCGAAATCATCCAGGGTAAGGATGGTTTTAAGCGTGGTCCAGGAGGCCTTAGTTTTATTTTTGGATGAGGGCTTTGGTGGGGTAATCTTCCTTTTCTTGGAGGGATATTCCTTGTCCCTAGGCGGAGTAACCTCGCCTTTTTTATGTTCAACTTTTGTGCCCCCTAGTTCTTCATCATTACCTCCCTTCGCAGGTGAGAGCGAAGCAGTCTTCATGGATGTGTTGTGGATATCTTAGACTTCCACATCCTTCTTGGTCTTGTGCGGTCCTGGTGTATCTGGCATAGTGTAGTGTCCCTTTTCACTACCGAGGCTTTCAAACCTCTCAGCAAACAATCTGTACATGGAATTTTACATAAAACATACAGAATTGTATAATCACATGCGTAACAGCAAGGTGATACATTTTAATTCTCGGAATAAACATATAGTTTCTGTTATAATTAGACAATCCATATCTTTCAACAGAAATTCATTTACACAGCGGAAAACATGATAACAGATCCAGCACAGTCATGATAAAATGTGGTAGAGATATATCTATACACTTATCTTGTGACAATGGAGAAATCCACCAACCAAATGCAGGGCTTCCACGAACCTCCCAGCCGTAGACCGCACTGCTCCTCAACTCAACAGTGGGTCACCCCCGAGCTGGGACTGAGCTCCACCCCAGGGCAAGGAATCCAGACTCAGGCTGAGGTTACAGGAAATTCAGTCACACACAACCATCAGGAAGAATGCTCTCCCAGGAATCTCCCACGCTCACTGCCCACAGACCCTCATTCCCCACATGCTTGTTCCACCCCAGGAGAGTGCACCTTCTCTGTCACCTGGACAGTCCTTCGACTGCCAGTCTCCCTTACCTTGGGTTACAGGAACAGACCGGACTGGAAGTCTCCGGGTTAAACTGTAGTGTCCCTTTTCACTACCGAGGCTTTCAAACCTCTCGGCAAACAATCTGTACATGGACTTTTACATAAAACATACAGAATTGTATAATCACATGCGTAACAGCAAGGAGATACATTTTAATTCTCGGAATAAACATATAGTTTCTGTTATAATTAGACAATCCATAGCTTTCAACAGAAATTCATTTACACAACGGAAAACATGATAACGGATCCAGCACAGTCATGATAAAATGTGGTAGAGATATAATTAAACACTTATCTTGTGACAGTGGAGAAATACACCAACCAAATGCAGGCCTTCCACGAACCTCCCAGCCGTAGACCGCACTGCTCCTCAACTCAATAGTGGGTCACCCCCGAGCTGGGACTGAGCTCCACCCCAGGGCAAGGAATCCAGACTCAGGCTGAGGTTACAGGAAATTCAGTCACACACAACCATCAGGAAGAATGCTCTCCCAGGAATCTCCCATGCTCACTGCCCACAGACCCTCATTCCCCACATGCTTGCTCCACCCCAGGAGAGTGCACCTTCTCTGTCACCTGGACAGTCCTTCGGCTGCCAGTCTCCCTTACCTTGGGTTACAGGAACAGACCAGACCGGAAGTCTCCGGGTTCTGCGGCACCTACAGGGTTCTTTCCAAGATCTCTCTCCTTCCTCCACGCACTCTCTCACCTAGAGGAAGTCGCTCACAGGCCAACAAGCCTCACGCAGTCCAGAACTGCGTGCCAAAACAAACACAGGGAAATTGGACACAGGCTTCCCAAGAACCGGTTCAACTGTCACAGGTTGTTCGCTCGATCAAGATTTCAGAATAGGGCTCCACGCACAAGCTCGTTCAGCTTTTCCTAGGCAAACAAAGACTCTTCCCCGAAATTGACATGGACATTTCGTTCCGGGAATGCACACACTGGGTTTCTCTCACAAACAGACTCCACAACTCTGAACAAGGGTAAACACACATTCTTCAGCACCAAACACATGCTTCCCCTCTGTAACAGACATACACGAGGTCTCTTGCAGACTGGCTCATACAGCTCCTGCTCAGGGCAGTCGGGTCGAATGGAATGGGAGTCCCCCCCCCCCCACGGCTGTTCCTTTCTGTTTTATTTGCATGCGTCAGGGTGGACATTTGTCACCCTGGGAACTGCATGTGTTCCATCTGCCTACCTCCCTGTACACGCCCTTCCTTTTTACTAGGAACTTAGGATAAAATAATATGCACATGGATTTTTAGGAAATAATATTAAAATATTATTCCAGGCCTAAGCCCCTAGGCTCAACACTCATCCCCTTTTCCACCTTCCATCCCCTAGTTCCTTGCTCACTCTGTAGACGCTCAGTCCCCCTTCACTCATTCATCGTGGTCGGTCTGCACTTGGCGGTGTTTATATTTTATTGATTATTCTGCATACATAAAAGTACAACAGCAGCCTCCTGTCCCTCAAACACTTAGGCTTCCTGGCCTAACAAACACATAATACTTCCAGCTTTATACAAAACTTGGCTCACCAGCCTATAGATCACATTTACAATTCACTGCATATATCATGATCTGTAATGACGCTCAGCCTTGGGGACACTACAATCCCCCTCCCCTTAGTTTTGCACTGTCCTCAGTGCAACTTACACTATCTCTGCAAGTCTTTCAAAATTTTCAAAAAGATGCGGGTAATCTGCCCGCATTACTTCTTCATGCTCCCATGTCGCGTCTTCAAGACCGTACCAGGTCCACTGGACCTTTACAATCCCTATAGCTCGATTCCGGAGCTATTTTCTTTTCCTATCCAATATGTGCATAGGATGCACTTGCAGGACACCTTCTGGTTCCACCTAAATCACAGTCCAATCAATAACATGATTAGCATCAGGCAGATATTTCTTAAGCAGTGAAACATGAAACACATTATGTACAGTCATAGATGCAGGTAATGCAATCATGTATGCAACTGGTCCAATCCTTTCCAGGATCTCAAATGGGCCACAAAATCTTGCTGCCAACTTGGCGCAACTTCCCATCTTCAGGGAACTCCTGTTAGTTTTCACTTTCAGGAAAACATGGTCACCCACTTTGAATTCTCTATGGGTTCTGTTACTATCAGCGTAACTTTTCTGCCTGTCCTGGGCAACTTTCAAATTCTGTTTGATTTTTATCATTTGATCTTCCATCTCTTTGAGTAGTTCTGGTCCAACTACTACTGTGTCAGTTGGATTATCCCAGCTCACTGGAGTGTTGCACTTTCTTCCATAAAGTGCTTCGAATGGGCTCATATTCAGAGATGTATGATACCCATTATTGTAGGCGAATTCTGCCAAATGCATGTAGTCTTCCCACCTTGATGGTTTATCCATCACATACATTCTCAGCATGTCTTCTATGACTCTATTTACTCTTTCTCTGTCCATCAGACTCAGGATGATATGCTGTGCTAAAGTTCAGATTCGTTCTGAATCCTTTGAACAGTCCTTTCTAGAAATTCGAAGTGAATTTTGGGTCCCTATCAGACACAATTGTCTTAGGAATTCCATGCAAGCGTGCAACATCTTTTAAAAAGATATCAGTAACATCTGCTGCTCTGTGGGTGGTTTTCAGTGGAATAAAATGGGCAGCTTTAGTAAGCTTGTCCACCACCACCATGATTGAATCATGTTGCTTGCTTGTTCTAGGCAATCCTGTGATAAAATCCATTGTTACCACATCCCATTTCCATTCAGGAATAGATAAAGGTTGCAACAACCCTGCTGGGTGTCTATGCTCAGCCTTAACCTTTTGGCACTCCATACATCTGGCGATGTGTTCAGCAATTTCTTTCTTCAAACCCGGCCAAAAATAATGGCTTTTGACTGCTACCACAGTCTTTTGATATCCAGGATGTCCAGCATAAGTCACATTATGCATCTCTTTTAGAATTGCCAGCTTCAATTCTCGTACATTGGGTACATATACTCTGTTCTTATGCAGAAGTAAACCATCAGTTCCCAAGGTGTAACTTTCCTTGGTCTATGGTTTCTCATGCTGTTGTAGCTTTGATACAAGTCTTTTGTACTGCAAATACGCATTGGCAGCTTCAAAAATTCTATCTTTAATCTTAGTTCTGTACATGCTAATGGCTGTAGCATGTAATTCATGCACTTTTCTGTTGAGTGCATCAGCTACCTTATTTTCTTCCCTTTGATATGCTTGATATCAAAATCATATTCACACAGAAATTCCAGCCATCTAATTTGCCTGGTGTTTAAGGTCGGTTGATCAAATAAATACTTCAGACCGTTATGGTCTGTTCTCAACTTGAATCTCTTTCCCATGAGGTAATGTCTCCATTTCCTCAAGGCGCGGACGATTATTTCCAGCTCTAAATCGTGAGTGGCATAATTCTTCTCATGTTCTTTCAACTTTCGGGACTCATAACAAATCACAAATCCCTCTTGGCTGAGAACTCCTCCCAGCCCCTCCTTACACGCATCTGTGCACACTACGTAATCCTTGTTTGGATCTGCAATCTTYAGGATTGGAGCACTAGTTAGCAGCTGCTTCAATTGCTGGAAACTRCTSTCACATTCTTCAGTCMACTGGAACTTCTTTCCCTTCCTTTGCAAGGAAGTGATAGAATGGGCTATCCTTGAGAATCYGGCTATAAACCTCCTATRGTAGCCTGCCAGACCCATAAAAKATCTAACTTCTGTCACATTCCTTGGCGCTGGCCATTCTCRAATGGCCTGTACCTTTTYAGGATCCACAACGATCCCTTCTTCAGATATTATATGCCCCAAGTAATGGATCTGCCTTTGGTAAAAGGAGCACTTGCTCAGTTTTGCGTACAGCTGGTGTTCTCTCAACACTTGTAGCACCATTCTCAGGTGTTGTTCATGTTCTTCCTCTGTCTTGGAATACACCAAGATATCGTCCAAGAAGACTATGACAAACTTGTCCAGATAATTTCTGAACACTCCATTCATTAAGCACATGAAAACAACAGGCGCATTGGACAGTCCAAACGACACCACTGTGAACTCATAATGACCATACCTGGTTCTAAAGGTGGTCTTGTTGATGTCTTCATCCTTTATTCTCACTTGGTGATATCCTGATCGGAGATCTATTTTCGAAAACATTTTCGCATCCTTCAACTGATCGAAAAGATCATCAATCCTCGGCAGAGGATACTTGTTCTTGACAGTGACCTTATTCAACTGTCGAAAATCAATGCACAGCCTCAACGTCCCATCTTTCTTCTTCACAAATAGGACCGAGGCTCCCCACGGTAACACGCTGGGACGAATGTAGCCTTTCTTTAATAGCTCTTCGAGCTGCAATTGCAACTCTTTCATCTCTGGCGTACTCATCCTATAAGGAGCCTTCGAAACTGGGGTTGCTCCAGGCATCAGATTTATAGAAAAATCGATGTCCCTCTTCGGAGGTAGTCCAGACACCTCCTGAAACACGTCCTCAAACTCTTTGAGCACCCTATGGTCTTCCAGATTCAAGACCACATTTTGTAATACTTCTTCCATCCGAGCTGCAAATAATTGACAGCCTTTCCGATAACATTTCTTCAGTTGCATGGCTGAGATTTCTCTAACAGCCACGGCTCTGGGAATTCCTTGGATTGTTACCTGATTTCCCTCTTCGTCCAGACATGTGAATATCTTGTTATGACAATCCAGAAGGGCATGGTGTTGGTCCAACCAGTCCATCCCAATTAAGCAATCATATGAGCCTAAAGGTAGAATGTTCAATTCAGCCTTAGTGCTCATTTCTTTCATGTCCACTGAACAGGACTTAACCAATTCAGTGACCTTCCTCTTGGTCCCTGTGGCTAACTGTACTAACCAAGACTTCTCATGTTTGCTTCTTGTTAGACGCAAAATTTCCACCACTCTAGGATCTACATAACTACGGCTAGCCCCTGAATCAATTAAAATAACAAGTGGTCGGTTGTTGATCATACCTTCCACTTCAATCATGTGCGATTGAAATTATGCTTGCTTATTGTCTAGGGCTGCGTAGATCCTCGGCATTCTGCTGCCCATATCCTCCACTGTTTCAGCTTGCTGAACAGTATGGACAGTTCTTGCCTTGTCTTTTCTGTGGGGGCAGTCTCTGTACCTATGATTCCCTTTACAACCCTAACACTCCATGGGTGGAGGCCTTGGCATCTGTTCACTCCCTTCAACTTTCCTGGGCTCTTTAAAAGATGACTGTCCCCAAGGACTATTTCTGAAAAAGGAAGGCTTGCTTCCCTTCTGCCTCTGTTCTTCTTAAACCTCTTCTGGTCATCCCAAGTCTTCTGAAAGGTAGGCTTTTCTCTCTGATGTTCGTATAGGAATTTCACCCTTCTTATGGTTTCTTCCATGGTCTTAGGATCATCGTATTGAATCTTGTCACCAATGGAAGGTGGCAGTCCACTCAGATACCTCTGAATTTTAACAACCTCATCTTTGATGAATGGAACATACTTCAGTAGTTCCAGAAAA
>ML782769.1:247100-268564 GCA_009831015.1 Picea engelmannii | reverse complement strand
GAGCCTTGGCCTCTCTTTGCAATCCTTCAAGGATTTTCATTATGTGTTCTTCCTTATCCTTTTCTTTTCCATGCTCATTGGAGTTCGATCCTTCGACTCCCAGGTTAACATCCTTTCCTTTCCGTTCGTCTTCTTTTTCAGGGCTAATCTGCACTCTTCCCCACTCCATACTCGGCGTTGATTAACTGGGATTTTGGCCTTCGTTGAACTCTACACACGCACTCTGTGCAATTAAATTTGAAATTTGTCAGGCCATTAAACCTTCACGAACAATCCACAATATTTATAAACCAGTTCGGACAAAATAAAAGACATTTCGTTTTAAACAAGTTTCTTGAACTGGAAGTATTATGTATCTCTCCCGTTTCTTTGTGTTTGAGGCAATTTCAAAACAGTTCTGGCACTCGTCAGTCTTCTGCAATATAACGTGCAGACGACTCGAATTTGTCGGGCCTTCATCTCTTGACAATTCTTCATATTTCATAACCATCGATGTTTAATAAAGTGTTTCAATTTCACGAATTGTCTGAGCTCTGTTCAGCTCTATATTTTTCGGGTGTTCAAAACTTCAGTTTTCAATATTTCGGAACTTTCAGAACCTTGAGTTTCGGGGTTTCAAAGTTTCGGTACTGGAGAACTCCCGTTTCACTCTCCTTCCCCACCCCGACTTCCGAAATTCCGATTTACCTTATTCTACGGCTCTACAGCACAGTTGTCGCCCTCAACTATAGTTGTACGTGGTGTGGTTCATAGGATCCTCATCACCTTCGGTGACGTTATTAGGGTCCCACCACTCTTGTCTTGTATTCCCACTCGCGGGCACGTGGTACTCTTCATGCATCTACATGGCACATCTCTCGATTGAAGCTTCGGGTGTCGGGGTTTCATGATCCCCGACGACATGAGTTCCTGTCCTCACGAACTCCCGATCCCCGATTTGCCGATGTGCCTTTGCCTTAGCCCCCTGGCTATGTCGAGGTCCATGTGACCGCCTCTCATAAGACCACAGTCTTTTACTCTTATCGGGGTTTCGGACTTCCCAATGTCCAAATGCACACGTCCTCAGGATTCACGATTCTCCAAACCCCGACTTTCGATGGATGACTCTTCTATCGAGACTTTCCCCGATGGTTTCGATGGCTGCCACTTGTCCACGTCACCGACTCCGTCATGGCCCCACACTATTTCCTTAGCCCGTCGGGATATCGCGTTTCGCGATTTAAAGTTGCAATATTATCCTGTCCTCAGGATCTTTGATACATCGATTTCCGACTCTCTTCGGATTTCTGACACGCGTCCTAAACGATGGACGGTTTAGATCGTTGTTGGGACTTTTACTATGAAAATTCCCGACCTCCTGACATCGTGACTCCCGATATCGTGATTCCCGATTTCCCGAAATGGGAAATATCACGACACGTGTCCTCCGTCTTTCGTACGGTTTAGATCTATTTCGGAGCTTTCGCCCCTAGTTTCTAAGGTTTAACCTTCAGACACCTCCCGGCAGATCCAACGGCTGTCGGGTTTTTTGGTTGAGATCTGACGGGCCAGACGTTTTCTAACTAACTCGGGATTTCGCGTATCGCGATTTCCACACTCCTGTGCCATTTCCAAAGGAATTTTAATCCTTACGCACATTTTTCCAGATCCGACGGTCACAAGGGCTCGCCTTCCCTCCCGAATAGATCCTAAGGTTCTAACACCATTGGTGTAGAGACCTGTCTCGCCGTGGCCATAAACCACACCGGCTGCAGTTTCACTGCACCGCTAAACCTCCTGAGCTCATAAGCGCAGTCAAGCAACTACTGGACACTCTGGAACAACCCAAGGTCCGAAATTGGCCATTCCAGGTCCAATTTCTCTTCACATTCTTAGTCCAAAGACCGTCCCACTGGCCCATCTAGGCTCAGTGTCGAAACATTGGCTATGATACCAAATTGTAGTGTCCCTTTTCACTACCGAGGCTTTCAAACCTCTCGGCAAACAATCTGTACATGGACTTTTACATAAAACATACAGAATTATATAATCACATGCGTAGCAGCAAGGAGATACATTTTAATTCTCGGAATAAACATATAGTTTTTGTTATAATTAGACAATCCATAGATTTCAACAAAAATTCATTTACACAGCGGAAAACATGATAACAGATCCAACACAGTCATGATAAAATGTGGTAGAGATATAATTAAACACTTATCTTGTGACAATGGAGAAATCCACCAACCAAATGCAGGCCTTCCACGAACCTCCCAGCCGTAGACCGCACTGCTCCTCAACTCAACAGTGGGTCACCCACAAGATGGGACTGAGCTCCACCCCAGGGCAAGGAATCCAGACTCAGGCTGAGGTTATAGGAAATTCAGTCACACACAACCATCAGGAAGAATGCTCTCCCAAGAATCTCCCACGCTCACTGCCCACAGACCCTCATTCCCCACATGCCTGTTCCACCCCAGGAGAGTGCACATTCTCTCTCACCTGGACAGTCCTTCGGCTGCCAGTCTCCCTTACCTTGCGTTACAGGAACAGACCAGACCGGAAGTCTCCGGGTTCTGCGATAGCTACAGGGTTCTTTCCAAGATCTCTCTCCTTCCTCCACGCACTCTCTCACCTAGAGGAAGTCGCTCACAGGCCAACAAGCCTCACGCAGTCCAGAACTGCGTGCCACAACAAACATAGGGAAATTGGACATAGGCTTCCCAAGAACTGGTTCAGTTGTCACAGGCTGTTCTCTCAGTCAAGATTTCAGAATAGGGCTCCACGCACAAGCTCGTTCAGCTTTTCTTGGGCAAACAGAGACTCTTCCCCGAAATTGACATGGACATTTTGTTCCGGGAATGCACACACTGGGTTTCTCTCACAAACAGACATACACGAGGTCTCTTGCAGACTGGCTCATACGGCTCCTGCTCAGGGCAGTCGGGTTGAATGGAATGGGAGTTCCCCCCCCCACGGCTATTCCATTTGCATGCGTCAGGGTGGACATTTGTCACCCTGGGAACTGCATGCATTCCATCCGCCTGCCTCCCTGTACACGCCCTTCCTTTTTACTAGGAACTTAGGATAAAATAATATGCACATGGCTTTTTAGGAAATAATATTAAAATATTATTCCAGGCCTAAGCCCCTAGGCTTAGCCCCTAGGCTCAACACTCAGCCCCTTTTCCACCTTCCAGCCCCTAGTTCCTTGCCCACTCTGTGGACACTCAGTCCCCCTTCACTCATTCATCGTGGTCGGTCTGCACTTGGTGGTGTTTATATTTTATTGATTATTCTGCATACATACAAGTACAACAGCAGGCTCTTGGCCCTCAAACACTTAGGCTTCCTGGCCTAACAAACACATAAGCCTTCCAGATTTATACAAAACTTGGCTCACCAGCCTATAGAGCACATTTACAATTCACTGCATATATCGTGATCTGTAACGAGGCTCGGCCTTGGGGACACTACACATAGCTTCAGGGCTATCTACATCAGACATCTCTGCAGAGTCTATTGCAACAAGGAGGTATGTCGACCATTCCTTGGTAATCTCCTCCAAGTCATCTTTTGTCAACTTGTAATATGACTGGGTTTGTTGTTTGTGCTCATCTGCGCGCGCTGTGATGTAGGTGAAGTGATGATCTGCTTTGAATTTCATCAAAGCTCTAAACCTATGAAGCATGTTGGGTGTAATGCGCGGTGTAGACTGAATGGCATTATTCAACTAAGTGAAGTAAGCGTGGAAGAAAGCATTGGACTGTCATTGTTTGTTCATGTCGTTGGAGTACCGCAGCGTATAGAACTTCACGGCCAATGGTTCGAAGGGTTCGATCTCCGGAAATGTGGCTCCCTCAGGTAGTTTCCACGTGATGAAAGCGATGAGTATGAGAAACTAGCTAAAGTGGAACTCATACCCTTGGTCTTGCGCTTGTCTACAGTCAAGCTCTAGCTGATTTATAAGGTATTTTGCCCAGTTCATTTGTAGTCCCTCCGCGCACCTCCCTGCGAGGTCAACTACAAATCTAGTCACCTATGTAGGTCTATTTTTTCGGACTAACTTTCCTGCGATTAGCTGGAAACCAAAGTGCACTGCTACATTCTCAATAGAGGATACCTTATAACCTCGTGTGCCTTTCTCCAAATCGCCATATGTGTCTTTTATCTGTTGAGCGAGAGCGCGATCTATGGTCTTTCCAGGGTAAAAGTCCTGCGAGTCAGGGCCCTGCATGCTTAGCCCAGTGATCTGATTGATCAAAATCGAATCCACAGTGGTGCGGTGGTCCAACCATAGGTATCCTCCATGGTAGAAGGACAACAACAGTCTAACGCATGCATTGACTTCCTGATGCCTCCCAAAATGTGGAATCTTCATTACGTTGAGGAGGGTTGACTGCGCAAGTTTATGGGTCCATTGTTGCGGTACAATCTTGGGGTTCTTTCCTTTTTTAATAGTCAAGTACTTGTGCGGAGCTAGCATATTGTAAACCTTGTGATCTCCAAGGTTAAAATCACTAAATTTTAGCATGGTGAGCTTCTCCTGGTCAACATGAACTGTGCGCACCCCTTTCGGGAGGTACGTCTTAACTACAGCATAGTCGAAGTCTCTGGGTACAGTGTCTCGATTTACTCGTCCGCTTAATGGTGGGATATATTTAGGCAAGATGCTTGGGATCATCTTCACAGTGGCGAAGTCGTTTACGAGCTTTGATTGTCTTCCGAAGGTAGTCGGGATGGTCCTGCTCGAGCAGTGGAGGGGGAAGCTGGCAGTGCACCCGAGGACAATGTCTGTACACCTGTAGACATTCCACATTCCAACATGACTCTCTCAGTCATTAAATCAATTAGAACTTCTTCAACAATTTTCTCAGCAACCCTGAGCTCGTCCGACATACAAACTTGGGTCAGCTGGCTCGGGTGCAACAGGAATTCAGAGACTACAATGAATAGTAAGGCAATGATCTCAGGGTAAGTAAAGTTGCAGGGTTCATGCTCAGATTCTCAATTAGCAAAAAGTATTCTCGGTGCGTGACGTGATGGGTTAAGTAGGCAATCTCAACAACGGTCTGCTTGCAACGAACATGGGGCCTTCATTAACTTCATTCTATCCATTTTGGTGCTATCCAATGGTCTAGTGGTAACCCATAACTGCTTTTCGATCCGTTCGGAGCGGCGGTCGAACAGGTATATCGGTTCCAATGGCTATATTGCTTCGTCATGGAGAAGTACTCTATGTCGTTGTTCTAATATCTCGACGAAGCTCCAATTATGCAATTCTTCTTGCTGCAAAGTGTCCTCTAGAACCTCTTGTAACCTTACAGTATTAGCCCTTTTCTTTCTTAACTTCCTAGCCTTATTCCTAGTGAGCTTCGTCTCAGTAATGCTTTAACCATTCTGATGTTTATCTTCTATGGTCTTAGTTACTTCGCATTGTTAAAATTCTTTCCTAGGGTTCCTTGATAATACCTCTTCTGTATCAAAAATAGGTAACTCGATCTTCTGCGAGTCCTCAAGTGTTCTCTTAGCTTCGCCATCGGAGTTGCTAATATTGAATATCTGCGATCTGCTCTTATGTTCTTCAATCAACTGTGTGATCCTTCTAAGGTCATAAAATCTTTTAACTCTTGCTTCTTCTTCTTTTCGTCTGGCTTGTTCTCTATCAATCCAAGGTTTTCCTATGAGCATGGTAAACGGGGCGCTGTCTTCAACAAATTTAATGATATCAAAGTCTTCCTTTGTCGAAGTTCCATTGACAGTCATAGGTATCCGGGCAATCCTTCCACATAGGTTTACTAGCTTTCCTCTGAAGAAACTTGTTCCTCCTAGGGAAGGGATCATGGCAAGCTTTTCTATAGCTTCCCAAGCATGGATGATTTTAGGGGCTAAATTTTTCTCATGGGCTAATTTTCCATGGTTTTTCCAAAAACAAGATTCGCTATTTTAAAAATGATTCGCCCAAATTTTATAGGATAAAATTATTTTACTTTAAAAATCGCCAAAATTTTATAAAAACTATATAAAATCCTTAGAAATTTGAATGTTTTTTACAAAAATATTGCCAAACATTTATAGTTGGCATATGAAGGATTAGTAAGACTCGACAAGGTTTCTACATTTTAAAATAAATTTCCATCCTTAAAATCATCCTTGTTCCCAAGTTCTTTCTAGCATAATGTTCACTTGTGTTTCTTCATCAAGAGTACAGTCAATGTCAAAGTCCCCTATTCTTGCTTCGATTTGCTCCTTTTCTTTGAAGATCTTTGATAGCCTAACATGTTGGTGGTCATTCAAGGTATCTTTCATCTGTAGCAATATCTTTTCTAATTCTTTCTGGGTTTCTGCTATAATCTTGGTTTCTTGATCTCTTTCAGGGTTTGCTTGCTCCATATTTAGCTTCTCAAGCCTAGCAATCATTCTAGGGAAATCCAATACTTCATGGTCCATAGCCTTACAACAAAGGCAAATAGGTCTTCTCCCAGGGCATTCCTTAGCAAGATGTCCCGGTCTTTTGCAACTATAACAGAGGGTTAATCCTCTTTTTCGTTTAGATGTTCCCCAACTCCTTCTGTACTGCGCACCAAGATCATGGTGACTAGCCTGCAAAAAAATCTTTCTAGGATCTTGCATACACTTGTTAGTCCATACATTCTTTCGATGCATAGGTATAATATATCTATCACTATACTTATCAGATCTATTCATATCAAACTTTCTTTTATCTATAGGACATAATCTATCAAACATACCTAGATCCATGCTTCAGAAACAAAACAATTTCACTTATCTTACTTCTACAGAGCACAAATCTTCCAAATCTAAAAAATTTTAACTATTCTTACCATTATCAGGGCACAGAGCTTACAAATCTTACCTCTTTTCTGAAGATCTGACCTTTTTCTTCACAAATATGACTTATTTTCCTACAGATCTGACCTTTTCCCTTCAGATCTGACCTCTTTTCTTCAGATATGACCTCTTTTCTTCAGATCTGACCTCTCTTCTTCAGATCTAACCTCTCTTTCTTCATATCTGACCTATCTTTCTTGTCACAAATCTTCACAGGTCAAACAGAACACTGAGCACTAGGGAAACAGATCTATGCACAGAGCTTATTTTTCACAAAGCTTCTTCTTCTTCAGTTCCCAGCAATCACAGTTTCAGGTCCCGGCAAAGGAACCATTTGTTGGCACAAGGGCGGACCCAGGGTTCAATGCTCAAGAGTGCACCAACAAAACCTAACTACCGGCCCTTTCGACAACACCTACGAAGTAGATGAAGTCTCACCCAAGGTAGAGGCAGGGGTGGTTACAGGAGTCAGGTGTCTACAACCTTAGCTGGGACACAGATCTGTGATTATCTTTCTTACAGCGCACTTAGTATCAGTTATTACTTAACATACATTCATTAATACACTTCACAGAAAGCATAGATAATTGCAGTGAATACTTATACTAAGGACGATTCAGTACTTAGCCATAGAAATATAGGTTAGATTCAACAGATCAAGCACTAAGCATCTTATATATCAAATCTAACGTTCATTCATATGTCATTAGCATAGAGCATAACTAGATCTACTTAATCACATCAAGCACTTAGCCAAGAAAGAGATAAACACATTAGAGCGAAGCACAAAGCACTATACACACAGTTACCGTGGTTCACCCCCACCCTGGGGCTACGTCCACAAAGTCTTCTTTATATGATCTTGGTCAAGCAGTTACAGCACAAAGCTTCAATGACCCTTACTTCGCACAGGATAGAAGATCTGTGCAGCTCGCTAGATCCTTCTTCCTTGCTCTTCAGCACAAGACTACACCAAACTGCACTTAGCTTTCCGACCTCAGACACAGAACACTCTAAGATACATCTGATCACACAGATCCAGTTACTAGCACTAAGCTCTCAGTTATGCATCACATAGATGTACTACATTACTATCATACTACTTCTCCCCTATTTACATTGCCTATTTATAGGTTACAAAATGGGCCTAAACGTGGGTAAACCCACTGGCCGACATCCCTTTCCTGTTACATCAACCCAAAACCCTAAAATGGACCCAAAAATAGGTCTTTTTTCCTTACTTTCCGCTTCGCATTGCGCTCCTTCCTTGGCAAGTTGTCGCAGTCCCAAAAGTGGTCAAATATGACCAAGTATTCTTCAAAACTTGGTCAAGGGCCAATAGATATTCTACACATTTTCCTTTCTACATAAATCCACCCCCATTCCATGCCATAATACCACTAGGGGACTCTCACAAGTTAGCTAATAGGTCAAGGAATGGATCAGGAAGGTTACACTCCTTCACTCCACTAGCAATAGAAGAAATTCCCCCTCTTCCTACTAAGATTAGGACCTTCACGAACTTACCAGGAACCTTCCTAGATGGATTTCCTCTGCACAAGGGAGCCCCTTCTCTACTAGACAATCCCTCGACGAGCTCCCCTTACCAGTGTCGATTTCTTTCTAGTAAGCACCAAGCCATGGCCCTCTAGGATATAGTCTAGATATGGGTATTCTATGTTCCAGGGTGACCATTCATGTCTTGGGAAAGATTCATATTTTCCTCATGAAAACTTCCCATTTTTTCTCTGTTGCTTAGGTCTATGTGTGTGAGATCAGTCTTCCCATTCACCATCCATCTATTTGTGATTCTGGCTACTCATCTTTGGGTGTGAATGTTTTGTCCCTTTGTGTATTGTGTGTGTCCTCCTCTTGTGTATGCACCCTCTTCTTCTTCATTCCTTTCCCTCAAATGGAACATTTTCCTTGTTCTCGGGGATCCCCACTCTCTTCTGTGAAAATCAAACTCCCATGGGTCAAGCTCCTGAATTGAAGAGGAAATTCTAGGTGCTTTTGGCTAACAACTGCAACGGACTTATCACTCCTACGAGTACAATTATGAAGGCAGTCATAACTTCTCCAACTACTCAATATGAATGGCATTAACAGGTTTATTTTGGTCAGGGAGAACATGGTACTTTGGACAAGCTATGCATTCAAGGTTTTGCATGTGTGAGTCAGGTTTCTAGGCAAGCTTCTTATTTTCTTCATATACACTTCCTAGTTTTCCGCTCACTAGATCCCACTTGTGGTATCATGGCCAGTACTGCAAGTCTTCCCTCTCAGTCAATTGATTGGTGTTTTTATTAACATAAACAAAATTACATACTTCATCAATTAGAATACATGGTCTTAAACATAATTACAGACTTCGGGGAAAATGGGGTGTTACAATTATAAAGGTGCACCTTCCATGGAAGGGGCCTTTACAAGTCACAACAACCTAGGTTGTTGATTGATTATGGGATCAATAGTGAGAATTTATTCCCAAGAATGGATGGATATGGAATCTCTAGGGTAGATTCCATGAGAAGAGGACATGTGGTTCCCTCCCATTTGTGAGGGTCGTAAACTTGTGCATTAGGAGGAGGGGTCCTCAAGACCAACAACAATCCTAATTGTCTATCAGATCCAATATCATTGACTAAATTAAGTTGATTTATGGTGGATAATCTATAAGGTTAACAATGGTAGAAGGATATATTAGGAAGACCATTGGCACAATATCATTGGTGTTGACCTTAGTTTGTTGGGTCCACATCCAATATTCATTGTCCAGTAGATGCGATCGATGGTGGACGATCAATTCCATGTCTTAAGGATCCAAGTCTTAATGCTATAAAGGAGAGGGTAAGGGCCTTCCCGGTACATTGGTTGAATAAGAATCAACAATGGAGAATATGTTGTGGCCATGGAATTAGCCTTTTTAAGACATGTCGAGGGAGACATGTGGCATCTCCTTACTGATTTAGGTTATAACCCATGCACTAGTAAAAATGGGTATTTAGACTTGCAAAGATCGTGATTTTTCATTGATTTTAAGATCTACAGTGTAGAAAGAACCCTAAGGTAAGTTGGGAGGGGGTTTAATACTATGTGGTAGGAGGGGTCCACTGGACCTTGATTTAATGTGGATCATTGCATCATCAAGATCAATGGTGGAGATCACCCCATAGCGTAAAGTGTGAGCCTTGGGTGGATTGATGGAAAAACACGTTGTGTGTCCCTATTGGTATAGGTTATAAATATGTGCATAGGTATGGTGAGGGTCTTATGACCCTAAGAGATTTGGATCATTAATATGATTTTAGATCCATGATTAGGGTTTAACACACCATATAAATGATTGGGGTTTAACACCTTTGGGGATGACACAAATGGGGCACTTTTCATGGTTGTACTGATGCAAATTTATAATTTATGCACTAAGAAACATGGAACCTTTAGATTTTCACTAATCGTGACCGTTGATTGAGTTTCATATCTATAGATGGAAATGCACCCACAACTAAGACGAATGAGGTTTAACCTATACAATAACACCCTTATATCCAATTGTAGGCTTCTATGTGGTAGGCCTTAAAGGCCAATAAAGCCTAAAACTGCATAAAAGGAAAGAAATAAAAGATAGAAAAGAAAAGGAAAATGGGAAAGATAAAATAAATAAAGGGCGTAGACCTACACTCAACCATGATGATAATGATAAATAATGCCTAAACCACTACAATAAATGGGTCAAGTACTCATGTAGAGTAATTCCAAGGATCAATAAGAGAATAATTTGCACATTTGGATACTTTGATGACCAGTTAGGCATTTGGGTATGTGATAGAGCTATTTTTGGTTTTATCATGTTTCGGTTGAATGACTAAACAAGGACCAAATCATGCCTCTTTACTTGATTTTCACAACATTGGAAACACCACACCACAATAGGAAAACTATGTTCCAAGACTATGTTAGATTCATAGTGTTCAAACCATAGTAGCAAGATTTGAGTATGAATATGGATACAAATACAATTCAATACAAAAAAATACGTAACAAAAAAATCTAGTTAACATCTCATAGGTACAAAAATTAACATGTGTGACTTCCAACGTTCATTCATTCAAAATATTACATGGAACAAATAGTCACATTAATTTCGATCTTCTAGATTAGGGTTGATTACCTCCTTATAGTATCTTAATTTTTTTTTCCCTCTAACTCTTTATTGCACCACATTTTCTCTTTAAATTTTCATGTAATAATATTTTTAATATTATCCTTATTCTACAATATGATCTCTTCCTTTATTCCCAAATGGTTTAGCCAACACTACAGGGCCTTCACTAGTTGAACATGTGACATAGCACCTGCATTCATGGGATATTAAAGAATACCCCTAATTTCACTAGATATTGATAAATAACTCCCAAAATATTTTTGTTGAACCCCCCTCCCAATACATATTTCCAATAAAAGAAACCTTTATTTTAACTACATACCCCTTTTTATACCCCCAGCCCCCGCATAGCTATAAACCCCTTGAAACCCAACATCCCCCTCCCCCCCAATACCTACAATATATTGACCTTATTTTTCACAATTAAAAAACCCTCTTTATGAAAGAACATGATAAGATATTGGTCAATAGGGTGAAACCCTCGTGGCCAACACTGGGCATCCTTGTCTCATCCCCGCTTGAGCCAAAGATGGTTTTGGTTGGAGTTTCAAGCAATTTTAGAAAGCCTCTTGTCTTCCATATTGTTTAACTTGTTCTTATACATTAGGTATATGGTCATAGTCATGCTCTCAAAGGAGGAAATACTTGTTTATATGAGGAGGATATGATAGGGTGTATTTCCTTTAATTTTGAGATTGTAGGTTATAAAATTCTTTTGGATCTATTATATATTTTTCCATAACCCTCTAGAGATATTGCATCCACAAACTTTGCATCCATATAAAATAACAAGGACAAACAAAGTCTCCAAAAAAAGTTTTTCAAAAACTACTTAAAAAAAGACAAATAATAAAAATACACCCCAATATTTAAAAACGAATAATCTACTTTTCTTTTGTTACATTTCCACTATATATTATCTTAGAAGTTTCCAGACAAATAATAAAAATACACCCCAATATTTAAAAACGAATAATCTACTTTTCTTTTGTCACATTTCCACTATATATTATCTTAAAAGTTTCCAAACAAATAATAAAAATACGCCTCAATATTTAAAAACGAATAATCTACTTTTCTTTTGTCACATTTCCACTATATATTATCTTAGAAGTTTCCAAACAAATAATAAAAATATGCCCCAATATTTAAAAACGAATAATCTATTTTTATTTTGTAACATTTCCACTATATATTATCTTAAAAGTTTCTAATAAAAATACACCCCAATATTTAAAAACAAATAATATATTTTTCTTTTGTTACATTTCCACTATATATTATCTTGGAAGTTTTTAGACAAATAATAAAAATACACCTCAATATTTAAAAACGAATAATCTACTTTTTCTTTTGTCACATTTCCAATATGTATTAATTATGTTATTAGAAGTTTCAAGACAAATAATAAAAATACCCCAAAAAATTTAAAAATGAATAATCTACTTTTTCTTTCGGCACATTTCCAGTATACATTATCTTACAAGTTTCCCTTCCCTTCCCTTCCCTTCGTGAGAGATATGAGAATGGTATACGAAGTTTGCCCCAGAGAAGATGGATAGAACGTTCCGCAATGCACTTTCGTTTATATAAAAATTCGATAGTAATATGAAAGGATCTCCGAATTCGGCAAAGACGACTCCATAGCTTAGGATACACGGCGTGTACCCCACACACCATCAACGGACGCCACGTGTAAAACAGAAAGCCACGCGTTCATATAATTCCCAAATCTTATTCAACTGAACCAGTAAGAAGTATACATTAAGTGGCATTATATTATTTTGATTTTAAAAAACATTTTTGGACACTAAAATTATACACGCTTAACCACTTAAATCTTAACCAAACCACTCGAATCTGTAAATCCTCAAATCTTTATTATTACAACAATCTCAATAATTAGTAAAATAATTTTTTAATAAAATCCTTTAATTATTTTCTCCATCATAATAATGTTGTAAATCTTCTTATTTTCTCCATCATAATAATGTTGTAAATCTTCTTATTTTCTCGATCATAATATTGTTGTAAATCTTCTTATTTTCTCGATCATAATATTATTGTAAATCTTCTTCCTTTTTATTAAAAGATTTTGTTTTGTGTTTGATCCAAAATATTAAAGGCACGTTGTCTTTAATTGGTCCATGAACGTGAGTAATCCCCTTAATACTCTTGTCTTTGTTCATTTTCATAGTCTTCACGATTATTTTCCACATCCTAAAAATCTGCAAAAATAACAAAATAAACAAAATTAGTGTCCATTATATAGCTTTACTTCATGAAATAAATAAACCAATCAACATATGTTTTCTTTTCACTAGTGTGCACTACTTTGTCACCTTGATTTTTTCATCCTTGTTTAACCAACCCAATGGATAGGGATTAGGATGATTGTGAACCTCTAATCCAAGTTTGTTGGTCATATATGTTGCTATGTGATTAGCCTATATACCATAGTGGAACAGAGCATCTATCATGGTCTTCTTGACCTGAATCTTAATGTGGAAGAGATTGGTCATATCCTTCTCTTCCTAGTGATGAAGACTACTCAGATTCACCTCCTTCTGCACAGATGTGCAGACAATCGTTGCATCCACATTGGAGCTACTTTCAACCTAATTGCTCGAATATGTGGGTAGAAGGTTATTTTTCTTTCTGTCCTTCTTGCATTTCTTCGAGTTCAACTTGGGATGGAGTTTCTAACACTTTTCCTCGGTGTGGCCATCAATGTTGTAATGATTGAAATAGTTGTTGGGATCTTTACACTAATGTGTAGTGGTTGTTGTCTTCTTATATTTTCCCCCTTTCCACTTCTTCGTCCCCTCCTTGGAAGATTCATAGTGATTTTTTTTCTTGGAACCGCTTGGCTTCCCTTTCTTTTGGCCTATGTTTTCCAAGTACTATTCCTATACACATGCCTCATCCATTGTCCTTGGATTGAAGAGCATCACTTGCTTTCATAGATGACTGTGTAAACCCCCCAAATACTTTAGGAGTGCATCTGGGTTCTTGGGAGAGATACCCAACATGATGGCCATATTTCTAAACTCAATGGTGTAATCTTGTACACTTTGTCCCTACCTCTTCCTAAAGTAGTGCCATCGGATCCATTAGTCCTCTACATACATGATAGGGTAGAATTGGGACTTGATGAGGGTTTTAAAGTCCTCCCACCTAGTTATTGGCGGATCACCCTCTAGCCTAAGTGTTTCTATATGGATTTCCCACCAGGTTAAAGCATGGCCCTCTAACTTCAATCTAGCAAATAAAATTTCTTGCTCTTCATCTATATGGTGAACGCTAAAATAAACTTCTAGTTATTACAACCAATGATTCAATTTTAATGCATTGAACTCACCTTGGTATGGATTTATGTCCACTTTCACTTTCATATTGAATAGGGACTTTGAAGGGTTAATGACACTCGAACTTGGTTTCTCTTTCTCGGGTTATTTTCTTGAATCCTTTCCTAGGTCTTCCTAATCTCTTGGTTTCCCCTCCGATCTAATCTCTGAGTTAGAGCCTCCATCATCTCCAAATGGTCTGAGCTTGCTTGCTAGAGCCGCTATGAGAAGGTTCATATTGTGGTTTTTATCGACGACATGTGCTTCCATCCTCTCAAGTCTCTCTTCTTCTGAATATCGAGGGTTGTTATGAATATACTCATCTACCATGGATATGGTCTCCACGAATTCTCTTTAAGTAAATTCCTAGATCCTACAACCTTCCACAAATACCCCAAGAAAACCTGCTCTGATAAAAATATGATTTGTAAATTATCATGGATTTCCACTAGAATAGTTCATCACAACATATATGGAAAACAAAATTGAAATCTACACTATGAAGGTTAAATTCCTTTACATTCCAAAATACTTAGTTTGTAATTTTATGCTTATGCATGAAATAGATAAAATGCATAAAACAAAGAACAATGAAATACAACCACACACGTCAAATCACGCTACCACAATTGGATTTTGAGGGTTTTGTTCTGTAAGGAGGTCAAGGTTCGAGCCTCGTGGTAGTTGGGAGGAGACACCCAAATAAATCCAACCATGTTAAAGGTTGGTTTGGCCCAGTCTGAGTGCAATCCCTGGGTGATTTTGATGGCTTAGATACCCTTGGGTCACGGTTTCATAGACCATAGGATAGTCCCACAAACAACATACATTCTAGAAAACAAACAAAAAAAAAATACAATCACACACCATCCACAAAATAATAAAAATATTTTCTTTGGGAAACCATTACAAGAGAAAACTCAGCTAGAAGGTGAGGTTGCTCTGCTCTCTTTTCTCTAGTATGGAAATAATGTAAATACAAAGGAGAATGAACTCTTTATGGAGCTATTTGAGACCTATGACATGTTATGAGGTTATAGAACATTAACCCCCTATGTTATTCTCTCTAATTACCCACTCCTAGTTGTTCTTCTATGTTATGGAACAAAATACAATAACATATAATGGAACCCCTTCTCCTCCTAGCAGCTTGGTATTTAGCATAGCCCGAAGGGTTAGGGTTTTGACTTCCTCAACCTTCAATTGTGATAAGGTTTTGGACCTTTTAGAATATTATTGAAAATAATCGCGTGGCTATCCCCATATGTATATGTAACAGGGGTTGACATCACACGTGGCATCCTCTTGTACCATGGTGGTCAACAGGATAGGTCAACTTGTGGGAGGCATAACTTTTGCATATGAACATCGATTGTCGCACAGTCTATTCCATTGGAAAGGTATCATAGTGTAGGCTACTATCAAGCATGTGTGGTACAATTTTGGGGCACTAGAACCCCCAAAAAAATCTTTTAATGCCTCAAAATGGCTCCGGAAGGTTCTAGACCCAAATTTTCCAAATTGGGACCTGCCATTAAAATGACCCTGCAAGTTGATTCCTCCAATTTTTTCCACTGTGAAAGCATCAATATAGATGAAAAATAATATAATGATCCAATCTGGATTACAAGGTGACCCCATGGATCTAGGAAAATATCTATGAAAATAGTCCACAATCGACATTCAAAATGATGATTGTAGACTATCTAAGTGATTCTAGCAACAATTAATATATGATTGGTTCTCCAAGCACCTTGAGGAATTTAGCTAATGTAGTTGGAGTATATGTATTTTTCACTGTGTATTGACCATACAAATACCCATTGAGGGTATCAATGTGTGGGGTACTCATTGTGCATTCTTCATACATGACTCCCCCCATAAATGTTATCAAGGACCTTCCACACATCCTAGTGATGTCTCACCTATAGTTGTGGACAAGTTTTGGATAAGGTGAATAAGAAAAAATACTATTCGATAGAGAAGGATGATCCAAAGAGGCCTAAGTATTTGGACATAGCTAAGGAAGAAAAGCCATCCAAAAAAGCACTAACATATAGCCCTTTGCATAGTTAGATTAAAGGTGCAAAGTCATTTTTTATATTAGTGGATTATAACTGTCAAGTTTAGATTCATCTAAATGTTTTTGTAACCACCTTATCCATTCTATATACATAGGTTCCACTATTATTGCAAAATATATGCTTAAGTTGGTTATGATATACTATTTCTGGTGTTATATGTTATATGTAATTATTAGGAGAACATTAAAATCTATTCAATTGTAAGGATAACGCCTAGATGTAATGCATTTTCCCAAGTAATACAATGGAGTTACACATATTTTCTACATATGCTTTCATTATTTTCTACTATATGGATGAATCTATACATTATTGCATTCTCTACATGACTTGTTTCCTTCCTACTTAAATGAATGTGATTGAGGAATAACTAATGGAAACATCACACCCCCCATTTCTTAATTCTACACCTTGATTAAATGGAAACAATCAACCATGCATTGGGTGAGACCTCCTTCCTTTGGAAGGTTTTGTATGTTAGCAAACTAGACTGCACTAGGCCTTTGTTGGACATATTTTGTGTACCTTGGGTCTCAAGAGTCAAAAAGAGCCAACAACATAGTTTTGTTGTTGAGAACCTAATAAATATAGAGAACCAAAATGAAAAGGAAGCCGAAAAAATATGAGCTTGAAGATTAGATCGAAGCACATATCCATTATTTTTCCTATCGAGAATGTGTTTATGTGGATGAAGAAGTTGAAATATTCAAGGAAAATTACTTGTTTGAGTATTTACATGATATATTTTGGGCTAAATATCTTGTGAACCGATATGAATGTGTGGAAAGGCTTGTACAATAAAATATGCTAGTATTTGTGTCCAAGAATTGAGTGGAATGCCAATGATCTGTCAAAGATTTAGCATATGAACATAAATTAACTCAAGTGGTGGCTATCTAGTTCAAAGGCACTATAGAAGGATATGCAATAGAGTTTATAGTTGAATGCCATTAATATTTTATCAGAATATTGGAATTATTTAAGAAAGGGCCTTGCAAAAGATTAATTGATGAGATTCTAGTTTGGATCAAGATATTGCTAGTAGACTGAGGTATACTGCATAGCCCCATTGAGATGGAAGTGTAAGCTCCTTATTGGGGTGGCAGTGTTGTTGGATATGTAGGAGTACCTAATGGTAGTGTTAACAATTCAATTTGCATTAAGGTTAATGATTCAATACGCCTAAAGTTTGGCTATGGGAGATATAGATAAATTTGGTATATAACAACAAATCCAATATCACAAGAACATAGAAGTAACCGATAGATGGTGGTGAGAAGAAATATAAAATATCCACACCAATCAATATTACCTTATAGTAATATATAGTCTTGAGATGCATCTAGAGGTTGGAATGATGTAGAGGATCAAATAAAGCTAGAATTTAATTTTGGCTAGCCTTGAGGAATATGTTTGAGAGTTTGTACTCATACAAATGATGAATGAGATAGAGTTAGCATATTTGGAAGGAAATTTAATAGATTTGAGTTGGAAACATAGTGATGGAGTTGTTGATGTGAATTCTCATACTATGGGCATAGATTTATAGAAGGAGATGTTGCTAGCAAGGAGGTATATTATATTATCAATGATGTCGATATGTCCCATGTTCTACCCCTTACAAGTTTGGTAGTTGGTCAAATCTTTGTTACCATTGTTGCACATAGTGCAAGTGTGTTTGTTGTCAATAGTCAAACTATTCCTATGATAATGTTTACATGAGAATCCTAAGTGTTACTACTTGAAGTGGTCCACATTTGTCTATCATATTTTCTAGTTGGTCGAATGTATCTAAGGGTAGTCCAATCCTAGTTTCACAACTAAGCACCTTAGTATTCATGCTAATCCCTAATTTATGAACTAGAATGGAAGATCAACATTAGGTGACTGATATCATGAGGTTACCCTTATTTTATGGCCATGGGGAAAAATATGTTGACCAACATTGGTTTCTTTATGATGCAACTTGGATTGCATGAAAAACTAGTAATATTTTTCACTTGGTAGAGTTTTAGACAAATCTATGTGTGTAAAGTCCCAAATTTGAAACCTTGGAAATAATGAGTATATGTTCAAATACTATACTTCACAATATGAGGTATGGGGATTTGACTAATTTTAATACCACTATATAATTTATTTTGCAGATTAATGAAATAACTAGGATTGATTGAGGCAGGTGTGCCTACAAGGGATAGGATGCCACAAGTGGGAAAGGTAAGGGGGTTTGAAGGAATGATTTATGCCTGGTTACCTATGTCTCCTACCCATATCAAAATTAATTTAATTTTCACTCTTTTATGTTGTTGATGTGAGCCTAGATTATAGTTTATGGAAGGTAGGATAAGTGAATGTAATCTTTCCCTAAATCTATGCAATCATATCCTATATTCTTGCAGCTTGCTCCCCCTACATTCTTGAAACTAAAAATAAGTTAGGATTAGGTTCTTGTTATCTATATTTCACTAATAAAAAGAGAGGAATTCGAATGGGAGGGGAGAAGCCAGTTTTTGGAGAGGATAGAGAAAAGAAAATGGAGAGTTCTTGCTAAACAGTGAGGGTTGTAATACCATGGTATTGAAGAGACCATGAAATAAAGCCATTAAATCTTTCAAAAGAAGAGGAGAATGGAGGAAACCAAAGAGAAGAAATAAAGAATGTTGTGTAGATACAAAGAGTGGGTTGATCTGAAATACAACTTCCAAAAAAAACATGATCATATATTATGCAAGAACCATGAAAAAACTTGTTAGAATTCAATCTCAAAATGGGAAACAATTGGACTTTCTATGCCCACATTGAAGAGTATTGGAGGGAAGAGAACTTCTGAGGGATTGTTGAGCAGAGAAAGAAGTTCCTTCCTCATTTTGTGTGAGGCGGGTATTGTGAGTGCCAAAGTTGGTCTACCTGAGAGATTGGTAAAAACAATTACTCAACAGTGGGGTTGCTTGGTTGAACATTTCATCTTTCTAGAGTGAAATAATAATTGGGCAGATAGATTCTTGAGTTTTCCATCTTCGCCATGGTGATATGATAGCCTAGCTAGGGGGTGGTGTCCATAGTAGAATACCTATGCTTGGGTGGAAAATTGATTTTCCTCAGTTAGTTACCTAGTTTTCTATATTCAAACATATATGATTTTCATCTTTGTTCTGGAAATTCTTATGTGTATTTTGTCTCAATTAAATCTGCATGGTTTGTGGAGAGACACATAAGTGTTTTAATTTTTTTTTGGTGTTCCTTTGTATTTCTTATGTGAGTCAAGAAGTAATATTTGATAAAGATTCATATTGATGTATTTCTATACTTCGTGTGTATTTGAAGCTTAGTATTTGTTGCAATTCTTCCCTGGAAAAAAACATATCTTTTGTTACTTTATGTAATACATATGTTGTAATATAACATATGTATTGTTCTTGAGTTTTCATGATCCAGATTATTTTTGGCACAAAATGAGAGTGGAGATATAATAAAGAAATGCACGGAGATATTGCAGATATTCAATAATATAACATAAATGTATCAGAGATGCAACCATAAACACAGATATACAGTAATACATGATTTCTATTAATCAAAGAAATGTACAAAGACTGTAAAAAATACAGAGTGAAAGACTCACTAGAATGGTGGCAACTTATCTCTGAGAAGAGATGTGACGGCTACTCGCATTCGCGAGAAGATGATTACAATGAGGCTCTGAAGGCCTTTTTACAATAAATGAGAATGCCAAAAGTCCTAGACATCCAAAAACCTAACCCTAGGAGATGAAGCGCCAAAAGTCATGTGGGCCACGTTTGGGTAAGCTAGTACATCAACTTCTCGGGGTTGTAACTTTTGCATACGATCTCCGTTTTAGGCATATGATAGCTCATTGGAAAGGTATCATCGAGGAGATTCATTTTGGGGGCTCAATTATGCCTTTAGCTATCATTGAGAAACTCGATCTCGAAAAGCCTTCATTTAGGCCCTCAAAATGGCCCCGGAAGTTAAAACCTGCTAAAAATAGTAAATTGTCAAAATTGTCAGAAAGCTATTTTGAGCCAGTTGGAAAAGGTAGGTGGCCACCGATATCCACCTGGATCAATCCTCCCTCCTTAGGAAGCAATGGTCTCAATTGCGTTGAGTTCCCGAGGGTGAAGGAAAAGCATTTGTTGAATCTGCATCTTGGTGAGCTGCTTGTCTTGTTGGAGACGTCGCGCTGCTCAGTTTGTGGAAGTCTATCACGAACCTGTTGAGGTTGAGGCTTTTCAACAAGTCGAGATACATGAGAGTACGGTGTGTAGAAGGAATCTTTACGCTTTACTGCAACCTTGTCGACCTGCTTATGTTGGATTGAAGGTGCTTGAGGCAAGGTTGTAGTGGTTGCAGTGTCCTTTTGTTCTCCTTTTGAACAGATTGTGAAGAAGCTGAATTTTGCAGTATGAGATACTACCTTGCGACACTTTTTAGGTGGAACAGTAGTTGGAACTACCTCTGGTATTCTGTAGAGATGACCCCCCAAAGTAACAATGACACTACGAGGTCGAGACTCATAAACAACATGGCGTCTCCACATATATGGTTTGCCCAAGAGCACATCACAGACATCCAGTGGGGCAACATCACATAATACCTCATCCTTGAAGGGTTGGATGTCGTATTATAATCGACACTATTGGCTGACACGGAGATCTCGTCCTTGGTGAAGCCACCCAATGTTGTATGGCTGCGGGTGTGGTGTTGTCGACAATCCCAACTGTTTGACAACCTCTGCTGAGATGGGGTTCTTCTGGCTTCCGCTATCAACAATAAAATGCAGCAGGGTCCCCTTCACCCACATCTGTGAATGAAAAAGGCGCTCCCCCTCTTCAGGATCTGTTGGTTCTTCTAGTTGAATTGTTGAGGTAGCGACAATAGCAGTGGGGTCTGCGTCAATGATCTGTCCTTTACCGTTATTTTCAGAATCAGATTCTAAATCAAGGTTCGGCTCTTTGTCTTTGATCTCGGCCACTAATGACTGTTTTGAGTGACATTCATCGGTGTTGTGCC
>ML782769.1:141928-189196 GCA_009831015.1 Picea engelmannii | reverse complement strand
TTTGCAGTTACATTATTTCAACAATCTTTTAATAGCCATTCCCAAAATGAAGTTAGCAGCATCGAGATCCTTAGTGTCAAATTTGGAGGATAGTTGGGATTTCATCTACTTGATAACATCTATGATATTTCTTACCAGCAACATGTCATCAACATACAACACTACATAAATGAAGTTATTACCACCTTATTGGAATATACACGGTGATCATCCCTACTTCTTACAAATCCCGATTCAAGGATGTATGAGTCAAAGTTTTGGTACCACATCCTAGGTGATTGCTTCAGACCATATCAACTCTTTCTTTCCCTTCACTACAAATCCTTTTGGCTAATGCATATAGATTTCTTCTTCCAGATCCCCATGTAGGAATGTTGTCTTCACATCCATATGTTCTACTTCAAAATCAAAAGCAATAGAAATAGATAAAATAAATCTAATAGAATTTGACTTGGAAACAGGAGAAAAAATTTCACCGAAGTCAATTCCCTCTACTTGGGAATAACCTTTTGCTACTAATCGATCTTTTTGTTTCTCCACCTTTCCTTTTGCACTCAATTTATTCTTAAACAACCATTTTCTACCAATAGATTTTCTTACAGCAGGCATCTCAACTAGATCCCATGCCTCATTCTGATCCAAGGCATCCATCTCTTCAACCATGGCCTTCTTCCAAGGTTTACTATCCTCTGAATTCACTGCTTCCCTAATAGTTCTGGGATCATCATTAGTAATAGATAAATAAAAATTAGCTCAAAAATTGGGTGGACTATACCTCTCTAGTTTCCTCCTTTCCCTCACTGATCTCCTCAATATTTGGGTATGAGTTTCTTCTTCTTTTGCTTCATCTTCTTTTGTTGAGTCAAATTTTGGATCATCCAACTCAAACTCTATTTTCTCGGGTTCTTCTTCCCTTGGTAGGAATTTGTGTTTGGGAACATCTTTAACCTCTCTAAAAACAACATCTCGACTATAAAAAGACTTCTTAGTTTCTGGGTTCCAAATATTATAACCTTTCATACCATCTTTATAACCAATAAAGATACACTTTTCAGATTTATTATCAAACTTACTATTGTTTTCCTTTGGAACATGTACATAAGCATCACAACCAAACACTCTTATATGTTCAAGAGAGGGTTTCTTACTAGTCCATACCTCATGCAGACTTTTTTCCACCAATGTTTATGAGGGTGATCTATTTACTAGGTATGTGTAGTACCCACTGCCTCTGCCCAGAATTCCTATCCTAACCTAGCACCACTAAGCATGTTCCTTACTTTTTCCATCAACATCCTATTCATCCTTTATACAACCTTGTTTTGTTGAGGTGTGTATCGATTATTCTTATGCCTTTCTATACCGCACTTACTAAATAACTCTTCGAATTCATTGTCGTAGAATTCTCCACCATTATATGTCCTCAACACCTTTATTTTCTTCTCTATCTGATTTTCTACCAGATCCTTAAACTCTTTAAATTTATCAAATACCTCAAGTTTCTCCCTAAGAAAATAAATCCATGTTTTCCTTGAGAAATCATCTATCAATGAAACATAATACACATATTTACCTAGTGATGAAATAGGCACAAGTCTAAACACTTCATTATGTATCAACTCTAAGATCTCCTTTTCTCTTGTAGCACCAAATGGGAATCTTACTCGATTGTGTTTACCATATATGCAATGTTCATAGAGATCAAAATCCCAGGTGAAATTAGACATACCTTTACCGTGTAGTGTTCAAACGCCCATTTCTCCAATATGTCCCAATCTTCGATGCCACAACATGGTCTTCTTTCCAGGGATAGAACAAATCGTGTCTTCTTTATTTCTCTGTTCAAGGACAATAAACTATTGCACCCATCAGTATAAGTACTTCCCAGCAACTTGTACGGAGTTTCACAAGGAACAACCCTCATCAAAACCACGTATCCTCATACCATCTTGCAAATTCCCTTTCCTAATAAAGTATCCACACCTGCATCATCCAACTTACTTATAGATATTAGGATCCTGGATAGATTTGGAATGTGCAAAACCCTAGGGAGAGTTCTAATCCTTCCATATTTTAGCAACAACTCAACTCTTCCATGTCCCATGATTTTGGTTGTCGAGTAATCTCCTAGGAAGACATCACCACCATCATACTTTTCATATTCACAGAACCACTCCCTATGAGGAGTCATATGAAATGATGCACTTGATTCGATCAACCATACACCATGATCTGCATGTGTACCTGGATATTCCAGTTAAACATCACCTCCTTCTTCTATGGAGTTTTTTTCCTCTGTGGGAGAGGCATCATCAAATCCATTTTCTTTATCAACCTTCTTATACCTGCAATGTTTCTTATAATGCCCAACTTTACCACACTTCCATCATTTCCTCAAATATTTTCCTGGATATTTAGATCTCCCCCCAAAAGACTTTTTTTTTTTCTATATTAGGGTTGGCCTCTTACAAATAAAGCATACGTGCTATGACTATCCATGATTTTATGCCTCATCTCTTTTGATAACAAGGATGCAACTACATCCTAATACTTCAATGCAGATTGAATGGTACTACCAATTGCTAGAACCAGATTATCCCAGGAGTATGGAAACGAACATAACAAGGTAATACACTTATCGTATTCTACAATCTTAATATCAACAAAGACAAGTTGAATTACCAGAGTATTGAAGGCATTTAGATTCTTTGTCATAGAATATCCATCTTCCATATTAAGATGATACAACTTCTTTCGAAGAAACAACTTGTTTACTAGGGACATTGACTGATACAAATTTCCCAAAATTTCCCATAATTCCTTGGTTATAGATTATCTCGAAACATTCAGTAACACTATATCTTCCCAGCAAACGTGATTCATACTCCTTGCTCTTCTATCCAGTTTCTCCCAATATTCTTTCGACATACCAATAGATTGACTATTAGTAGTATGTGTACAGGTAGGTTGTGTATCAGGATCCATAGCGATATGTTGTTCTTTGTTTACAAGAAATTCCTCCATCTTGAGCTTCCATAGCTCAAATATTTGATCATTGAACTTCTCAATCTCAATTCTAGAACTACTCACTATTCTCTTTCAACACATGAATCACCACTGCAAAGATCCCATTGAACTCAATTTTATCATAGACCTAAGATAAACTCGATCTATCAAGACTAAGCCAAACCCTTGACAACAAAGGTGTCCCCCTAAAGCCAAAAATTTGTTTTGATACCACGTGTAAGTTTTGAACCTATGAAGTAAAGCAATGCATACGGATTCTTAAGAAAAATAGAAATTAATCAATGTCTCACACACATAATATAAAGATATTTACGTTGGAAACCCTTAACGAGGAGACCACCAGCCTTCCTTGGTGCCACATCTCACAACTCTTCATTGTATTAATTTCACCATTCACAATACAATATATACAGTATTTTAGGTATTATGTAGCTACCAAAACCCTAATCCCTTAATCCAGGATTAATTTAGAAAGCCACTAAAAAATAGCAAAAATCACCCAAAACAATTTTTGGGGTGCTACTAAACCTCGACGGCTCTAGGCTAGTTCCTAAGAAGGGGGGGGGGAATCCTACCCCCCGAGAAAAGATCTCGGTGCACAAGCATACCATCAGATAATGGGATCGTCAAATCCGACTCACTCCCCCCGCCCCCCGTCAACTCACATGCAAAGAATATAACACATACCCAACAAGGTGGGTCAACTAAGGGAGCTCTAGATTCAAGAAGAAAGCATGATAATCACAAAATGAGTATGTGGTTCTACATTGATGCTTGTTCACACATGAGAAAGAGAAAGAGTGGTCAATTTTCAAGGACAAGTTAACTACCTCCCCGACCTAAGGTTTCATGGCATATAGGACTTGTTTATAGGGCTACACTCTACTAGTACTTATCCTTTCCCCTTTTGTGTCTCTACTAATTCTTTCTAGTCTAAATAAGTTTGGCGGCCTTAGAATAAAATGGTCTATCAATAGGTTGACCTAACTTTTGTCCTTATTGTTTTTGTAGATGATGCAACTGTGCTTCTCTACCATGGTTGTGGGTTCTTTTAAGCACTTCAAGGGATAAGGAATCCCAAGGGAATCACGATTTAGTTGTTTTTTTTACATTGTTACCCTTATTCATTTATTTTTTCCCCTTTTTTGTTCCTTTGTTAATTTCTCATTTGTATGTTTAGGTTTAGGTTTTAGGTCGGTTGTGACTTTTAATCAAGCAAGGTTTTCTCCATTAAGATTATGGGGAAAAAAATTAGAGGTTAGATTTTTTGGGATGGAGACTTACTTCTTCTTATCATGTTGTTTTAAGGCTACATTCATAGTACTTAAATTTAAGATTTATATTTTGGGTGCACGACTATGACCCAAAACTTTATTTTCTTGTCACTTTACATTTTGTAAGCCTAAATTTGGCTAGATATGGATTATGTTATAAGCCCTAAACTTTTGAAATTACGAATTATCTTATTATTATTATCGATGTGGAGAAAGCAAGAAAAATTAAAGATTAATATTCTCAAGGTGATGGTTTACTTCATGTTATCATGTTGTTTTAAGACTACACTAATAATATTGGAATTCTGATTTTATATTTTGAGTGAATGCTTATTAGACAAAAATTCATTTTCTTATAACTTTACATTTCGTAAACCTAAATTTAACCAAATATGAACTATGTTATAACCCCTATTGACTATGTTATAATCCCTAAACTTTTGCAGCATTGAATTTATAACTTTACATTTCGTAAACCTAAATTTAACCAAATATGAACTATGTTATAACCCCTATGGACTATGTTCTAACCCCTAAACTTTTGCAACATTGAAATGTCTTATTATTATTAGTCCTTGCCGAAGGCCATGACTCTAGCGTTCGCTTCAGTGTTGACTTGATATTAGTTTGCCTTTGACTATAGTTATTTTTCTCCTTTCCAAATTTTCCAAAGTAGTACATAGGAGAAATTAAATATTTTTTTTTATAATATTTAAATTATTTTGTATCCAACATGCAATTGGTTATCAACTTCGAACTCTTATTGCAAGCTCTGACACAATGTATTTTTTCAATATTCTATTAAGCTAAGTTTTGTGATTCTATTATAACTTGACTAAAACTCTAACAAAATGCATTTTTTCCAACTTAGATAATCTTAATGCAATTGGATATCAACTTCGAACTCTTATTGCAAGTTCTAACGCAATGTATATTTTCAATCTTCTATTAACCTAAGTTGTGAGAATCTATTATAACTTGACTAAAACTCTGACACAATGCATTTTTTCCAACTTAGATAATCTTAAGTTTATTGAAGCTCTTTTGAGTATGACGGTGATGCATTATATCAACTGTCAAACCCAAGTGCCACCTATGGTAGGTCCATAAATAGACTGAAAATCAATTGACTTTGTTACTCATCACCTTCCATAAATGTACAATATATTTTTCATTCAGTGCCTCACCACCTTCCATAGATGCGTAATCTCTTTGTCATTCACCGCCTCACCACCTTCCATAGATGCGCAATTTGTTAATGTCCTTGGGGAGCTCCACCTATGTTAGGGTTTTAATATAATCTCACAAATGAACATTCTACAACCACCGCCCACGGCCTCTCCACTCCACCGCCTTGACATCACCTCATCAGAATATGGTCTCAACAATCAAATTTTGGGCCTCAGCAATCAAATTTTCAGATTACTTAGCTGGAGCAACAAATCAAGAAGCTTCCTTCAACGCTAGAGACCTCCTCCCACTAGAGGCCTCCTTCTCTTCTCCAGACTGCATTACGAAATTCTCCTCCTCCAAAATGCATTTTTGTTAGATTGGGAGGCCTCCTTCTCCTGCTCCAGACTACATTACGAAATTATCCTGCTCCAAACTGCATTTGTTACGAAATGGTAAGCTCTTTGTTATACTATTTAGACAATTAAAAAAAAAAATTGTTTAAAATAGTATATAAAAATTTTGATTCAAGATTGCACTTCAAGGTAGATTTAATATTATGGTAAGCTCTTTGTTATACTACTTAGAGAATTGAAAAAAATATTTGTTTAAAAAAGTATATAAAAATTTTGATTCACGATTGTACTTCAAGGTAGAGTTGATATGATGTTAAAAATTTCGATTCAATATTGCACTTCAGGGTAGAGATGATCTAATGTTCATATGGTTGATTTGTATACAAAATCCCCCCATATGAGTTAATGGATAAATTGAATATGCTAAACACGGGGAGATACAGAAATATGTGTTTATACCTTTCATGCCTGCAAGAAAATCCTCGGTAGAAATGTATGCTTTCTTCAAATATTTCCCTGAGAGTTGTTCCCACTTCAGATACCTTGTTGAAAAGTAGAGATTCGCAAATGATTCTGCCTATTCTCTTCACAAAAATACTCAAGCATGAGCGCAACTAGCAGATTCCCATGTTGAAGAATAATGAAGAAGGGAATAGCGAAAACAACAAAGAGAAATTTCATCAATGAAAAAGCCTCCATAGGAGATAATGATTGTTTGCTTAGGAAAACCAGACTATATTTTTGAAATATGCACAAGCAATATCAATCTACAATTGTATATCAATCATAAATAATATATGCTTGAGAGAATGAAACAAAGAGAAAAATAAAGAATATTGTGACTAGGTAAACTCGCTTAGCGATCAAATAGTTAATGAGGAAAACAACTGCATAAAGGAATTCTATTTGGCGTGATGGAGGTGCAGCCATGATATAAGTAACAAACCAAAAGGAGAATGATAAGAATGGTTTCAAGTATTAGTTGAATGTGATAGGTAGAGAAATGATGCAGTTATAGCATTAATAGATGATTTATATTCATCTTAACAAGGTATTTATTAGGCATTGAGATGATTAAAATAAAACTAAGTTCCAATCTTTCTATGTGCTTAAAATATTGAGATTACATTACATATTTCAATTTATTTCATTAATATCATAAAAGTGACACAACTCTCCCACTCAGCTTAGGTGTAAGAACTCTAAAACGAATAAATTACATGAATTTGAAATAAGTAGAGATGGACGAAAACAAAACTAGTGTGAGAGAAATACAAAGAAAGAAAGAATGAGCAGCCATATACTTCATGTTCATGTAAGACAAATCTCTTCCCAAGAACATGTGAGGCCAACATTGAAGACGAGATATTTGTAATCTGATTCTTTGATACAAATTCCATATTGATTAATCCATCTCCCTGGCTTAAACTCCCTCGCATTCTTACCCCAGGCGCTCTCCATCCTGTTGGTGGCATAAATAAGAACCAAAACCTTTGACCCCTTCTTTTCAAATGTCCCATCAGGTAGAACATGGTATCGTAATGCTTCTTTATAATTGACAGGACAGCAAGACAGAGCCTCAAAGATTCACAGAAGGTCGCCTACAAATATTGCATCATTTTCAAGTCATCCATACTAAAATGAACCGTATTCATATCAGAGGGCTTAATCCCATAATTATCCTTCAATATGTGGGCCAAAAGAACCATGAAAACTGTAGAGTAGCAATATCTTTGCCTGCTAGAATGATGTTGAGGGCTAAGTCCTCCAATGACTTATCAGAAGTGCAATGCCCTTCTTCTTCATGTAATATGATCCAAGTAGAAAGAATATATGCACACCCTTGTTGATTTTATTCGTTCATATTTTCTAACTCTTCATTTCTGGCTTTAACCATCTTTGATGAAAATCCATGCATTGTACCCATGGTTGTGTTGTGTTTTTGCTCGAAACTCACATTGAAAAGTTTCATAAGATTCCATAAAATAGGAAAAAATATCAACCCGTATGTGCATGATTCAATGGCTTCGTCGAAGGCCCTTACGAAGGGTATCTCTGGAAGACCTAGACTCACACATCCGGTGCCCTTGCCATAAATGATATAACAGACGTTATCAAAGCTCAAGTGAAGAAACACATCTTGCAGATCTAATGAAGATAAAGACATGCACGAATCTTCGAGGAATGGAATGAGTCTTTTGAGGATTAGAGATTGTGTTTGATTTATGTTCTTACCTCTTGAATTTCCGTTGTCTAGAGCCATGGCCACGACCTTCCTCTGAAGCTTCCAGAGCTTGCCGTCTATAGTGAATAAATTGTCTCCAAAGACATCGAAGAAGACAAAATTGAAATAGCGGCCCTTGGGGAAACTGGAGAACTCGGTTTTTATAATGTACTCTACATTTTCCAGACTACATGTCACGACTTCGAACAAAGAATTGCTTCCCCGTGGGCCTTTCATCTGGATTGTCGGTGTTGCAATTAGGGCCTTTCATTGCAACGTAGTCGTCATGCAACCAATGAAGGCCCCATCCGGCCAGTTGGCTATTGCGGCTTCATCCATGCATCAACTTTAATACAAATATTCCTCATAAAGTGAGGATGATAAGCATGTAGCTCTTACTAATAATTTTACCTTCCATGTGTTTCTACAAGCTACGACATGTTTGCACATTTGTCTAAAAAAAGTGAATTTTCCCAAATATTATTGCAACGTTAAACATGTTCAAAGTTTATAAATGCCCTTACATTTGCAATGTTCATTGTACATCCATTTATTCATCCCATTCCATCAACACTTTGCAGCCACCATTGCTATAGTTGTCTGCAAACGCCACCGTGATAAATACTATGAAGAGGCTTTAAATACTACCATATTTCAAGGCATTTTTCTTTGGCAGTTGTTGAGGGCTTGAGAATCAGTAGTTGTTTATGGGTTGGACTATTCACTTCCTTAATTTTGTGTGCTTTTCTCTTCGAACCATCGCCTTTTTCTGTCATTACAACTTGCAAACAAATAAAAATGTTTAGGGCATGAGCAGTTGTTTAGGGGTTGGACTGGTAACTTCCTTCATTCTTTGTTTAATCTAACCTTGGGGTTATATATATATATGAATTTGTTAAAAAAAAAAGCTACTATGAATGGATGAGACCTCTTGCAGCGATTACTAATGGTAGTTCTTGTTGCCTATAGATGTTTTGAGTTGCATAAATGGTAGTTCTTGTTCCTTGTAGATGTGTTGAGTTACATATGTTACCTAGTATATAGCATGAAGAGTTTTTTTCTTATTTTGTTATTTTTATTCATTTATTCAATTAGTTATTTTTATTTTATAATTAGCAATGGAAAAACAATCAACATTGCATTTCCCAAGCTATCCAGCCCCACACTAGGTGTCAATTTACGACTACAGGTCTGTGCTCAATGATGAAGGGTGACAAGCATAGTTTTATACATAAAAAATGCATGGAATCATTTGGCTTCAACTCAATTTTGTTTCATTGGCATTCGTGTCATTCATTTTTTAAGAAGTATACATCGACAATAGAATTGATTTTAGACTATAAAAAAAAAGAAATTGAATACAGTTGACCTTATCTTGTTCTAGCATAGGTTTGAATTGAATCTAGAGTTTTTTTTTATCATGTATGTGTATGTAAATAACATTTTTCTCTGTTGGATTTAAAATTCCTAAGACAAAATAATATATATTTACAGATGAGAGGTGGAAAAACACAAATTCCAAGCACATCTGCAATATATTTACAGCTGAGACGCGGAAAAACACAAATTCCAAGCACACTTGCAATCTGTTTTTTCTATATTGAACAATTGACCTTATCTCGTTCTAGTATAGGTTTGAATTGAAAATAGAGTTTTTTTTTATCATGTATGTGTATGTAAAGAACAATTTTCTCTCATGGATTTAAAATTCCTAAGACAAAATAATATATATATATATACAGTTGAAACGTGAAAAAACACAAATTCCAAGAACATCTGCAATATATTTATAGTTGAGACACAGAAAAACACAAATTCCAAGCACACCTGCAATCTGTTTTTTAAATATTTTTCTGCCATTGCAACTTGCGAAAAAATGAAAATGTTTAAAGCATTCATTGGAAACTTTAACATTCTCCAAGATGGACTATCTTCGACCAACCATATGCAATAGTTTTGTATGAATCTCTCTCTCTCTTAGTCACCTAGTTTCAAGGATTCAGTGGCGGCGTTGGCATCGGTGCTACATGTCATAATCGATAGACATTATTACCTGGGAAAATAGAGGTCGGTTCGTGAGGCATTGTCGTGCCTAGGGATTTGAAGGGTTGGCATGAAAAGGACAGACGAATTGGTATAGGATTGTTTTGATAAGCAGTGAATATAAAATATGTCTATGATAAAGTTTGTAATCATGAGAGCAAAGGAATTCATAGTTGACTGAGTTTCTCCCATGCACTAGTATAGCACGCGAATTAACCCCCACACATGCATCTTGCTTACCTAATTAACCACTTGTTGCTCAATATTCTCTACTCTACACGCAACTTCATGGATTAGGGCTTCATGAAAGTTATTATTCGAATGGAAAGGTTAATAGGGTCTCCAAGATGGGATTTCCAAAGGAGTTCAACTTCATTCCTTTGCGATTGAAAAACTCTCTCATGAGGAAATGACGAAAAACACTTTTTCCAAAGCCACGGTCGTACCATTTGTACAGATTGGCATTCTCGTTGGATCATCGGGGTGGTGCAGTTGTAGCGTCAGATCATCGGGGCGGTGCAGTTGTAGCATTGGAAGGGTGGTTAAATGAAGGTCGGAAGGCCACGAAATGGGAGCCAATGGGTTTATGCCCAAGATTACAAGGGTTTACACCAAATTAGTACAGTTGATTCGCAAAGATTAGTACATCCGTATGTAGGTTCATTGGGAAAGGTAAAACAAATGATAAAGGAGGTCAGATTTAGTGCTAAAGCTTAAACATGGGTTCATGAGCTTTTCGACTATCTTATCTTATCAGTCTTCCTTCCCTAGTTTTACCTGATACCCATAACTACATTGTCAAAATAAGGTGCATTGTCAGAATAAAGCTATAACACTTGATTAATAATAGTTTGCCAACGCACCCTACACAAAGCAATACATAAATATTTTCCTAGTAAACTTTCCTAGCAAATTTTTCAAATTTCCAATTTCCTGACAGGAACTAAGCTGCCATGCAACACTTGTTACGCCGAAGGCGTTCTTTAAGGGCGAGGTTTTCTCGATTTTTCGTCATTTGTCGACAACCTATAAAGGAATTCCATTTGTCCTTGTCTACTGGTCAATTTACATGTTAAACCCTTCTCCAATCTATAAATGAATTCCATCTGTCCTTGTCTACTGGTCAATTCCGTTTGTTACATGTTAAACCCTCTCATCCAGTTGCCTCTCCTTGCCATCATTGTCGCCATTGTCTACTGGTCAAGTTGGTCTGTTATCCTCGGTTGCACATTGTTTACTGGTTGCCACCATTGTCGGTCTGGTATCCTCGGTTTGTCTACTAGCTGTTATCCTCGATTTCACATTGTCTACTGGCTACTATCCTCGGTTGCACATTGTCTACTGTGCACATATTACCCAAGGAGGAAGATTTAATACTCAGGTTGCATCTTCTTCTTGGAAACAAGTAGGGTTTTATCAGCTTATACCTTCAACAAATTTAAGATGAAAGCCTTATCAGATGTATCTGTAGTCTTTTATATTAGATGTACATAAAAGATAATTGTTTTGCAAGTGGTCTTTGATCTCTAGACGACGTATGTCAGTAAGGACGGATAACGAGGTCAAGACCTATTGGAATACTCATCTCAATGAAAATATTATTAGTCAGGGTATAAACCCGCGGACACACAAGCCCTTCTCAGAATCTGAGGACATATGTTCCAGTCCCGGGAATAGCGAATTGAGCCACAAGTCCAGTCCATTTGTGAGTTTTTATTACTTCCTTCTGCTTGTATCTCAGGGAAACCTTCAACCTGGAGAAAATAGTTTATAGCATTGATTCAATTTTGGGGCTACCTAAATTAACCCCAAACATTGTTGATTTTCCGGGTGTCGGCAAGCTGAAGCTATCAATCTTCATTTCCTCTCCTGAGATCAGCATAGAAATGAGAAAAAAGTTAGAAACCCTATGGAATAAATCATACATGTGCTCGAGAGATCGATCTGAATAAAAAGACGAAGAAGAATCGTAGTTCCTTTTCACTGTTCTTTCTCTTGGGCTTCGATTTGCATATTTTTGTGATTGGACCTGAGTTTCGCCTTAAACCCTTCCTCCAACTCCCTCTGCAAATAATATTGAGAGAAAAAACAAAAATGTTCAAAAATCGTGATGGAATTTTACCAGGGCCAAAACTCCAGTGGTGGTCGATCTTTTTCCACAGTAGCACTTGCCTATAGTTTTCGTGCACAGTCTCTTTCCAACGCGGTTCCAATGAATTTACAGGCCGATTTAAGAGCTATATTTCGCTTTAAGACGTGAAATTCCCATGTCGACACCTGCATTCAAACCCTTGCTACATGGATTAAAAATAAACTGGCACGTAGCAATCGCATGTTATCCCTAGTCAATAAGAGTTTTTTATTAGCTACTTTAAAGATAATAAAAATTTAGAAACCCCGAGGAAGACATCATACCTCTGGAGGAGAGATCGATCTGAATAAAAAGTTATCTTTTGTCTCAGAAATCCATGACACACGGTGAAATATTTGAGAATTCCAATTCTGCAATGAGTTCGAGTTCAATCTATCCTCAATGAACGCTTGAGAATGTCACCAAAATTTCCATGATTACAAAATCCATTGCGAGGGTTAGTGATTTTCATGGTGTTTTCCTTAGTGTGACTAAAGAGTGAATGAAGGTCTTGTAAAACCCTTCTATTTCATAGTTGTTGATGTCTGGTGATGATGAAGTGCATATGCAGATGAATTTTTTTTTGTCTATGAGAAGAGGAATTGTGTCGATGTCTGAGTTTTGATTTCTTGATCTACTGAGACACAATCAAGCTGCAGGTTTCCAGGAGCGGGCGGGCTACTGAGTTCGAAGACTCCTTGTGTGTTTGTTGGGGATTTGAAGAAGGAAGCAGTGGAAGAAAAATTGGTGATAAAGTGTCTGAGCCTGGCCTTGGGAATCAAGAGATAGATCATCCTTTCATGACCCTTTGCAAGGAAGGGTACATGGTGACCAAGATGAAGTTGGATGAAGTGCCCAAGAACAAAATATTAAACCCAATCATTTTCCACGACGGGCATTTGGTGCAGAGACTAAATCATGGGGTCGCCCTTCTCATCTTTCTATGGATTCCCATAGGCTTCTTTCCAGCTCTGATTCAAGTCTTTGACAACAATCCCACCCTAGAGAATACGTGAAAATCTCCTACAAGATAATGGGAATCAAGTCGGTCTCCAAGGGAACCCCTCTGTTGTATCCGAAGAAGAAAGGCGAGTGGGGTGTGTTGTTCATATGCGAACACAGAACGTTGCTAGAATATGTAATTGATGCTAATATGAGTCAGATCATCGGTTCATGTCTAGAATATATCTAGTGTTCCTCGTCAAATTAAACACTTTGTTATGAAGACAATTGTAGGTGTGAAAGAAACAAGATGAAGGAATTGACAATATGGTTGGCAGCAAGAAACGAAGAGTGGACAATTCGCATAAGAGGTCATCAAGAATGGGGTCATGATGCAATGAGAGTGTCTTTAAACATTTTATGAAATATTGGTATAGTGAAACATGTTCTTGATAGTTCTTGTGTTTATAAAAGAATACATATTTACTCTAGTCAAATCTATATGTGAGTCTCAGTTTGTTAGAATTGATACTCTAACAATATGTGAGTGTTAGAATTGATACTCTAACATTTTTTCTTGGTCAAGTATAGAAGATCTAAGAAGAATGTTGGATGAATATGTTGAAGATTGAACCAAGATGATGAAGATGTCCGGTATATGCATGTCTCCAAAAAAAAATGGTAGTTTGCGGGGATTGAATGTGTGAGAAGGATCTTAGAGAGAGACTCTTAGACCATGCTTTGCCAATCACCAATGAGCTGATTAAGAGACACTAGCATAGAAAATCAACTAAAGTTGTCCTTAGAGAAGACTATGCATGTGGTTATGTGCATCTATCAAGTTCAATATCCTCAAAGTCTTTGTAATGTTCATAGTTTATCTTTGTTATTGTTTCTTGGATTTATTGATGTGAGCACACATATTGAGCTTCACGACCTCAATATGATAGAAAAGTTATTTTGTTAGAATTCATAACTCTAACAAATTACAGGGGAAGTATTGAGATCCAAGACAAAGATTGAATATAAATGTGGAAGATCCAAAAAAAGACATCAAGTATGTGTGTGATTCCAAAGGAGGAAGATGGTATTATTGTTTTGTGTTTCATTGTCTCTTGCTGATATTGTGTAGCCATGTGTAGCAATACTATTGATGTAAAAATAATTCCCGAGTCTTCATGGTAAGGTGTTTTGTAGCTAAAAACGAAATATAGCTATGTGGTTTTCATCCTCTCATTGCTCCTTATGAAATATTGTTTGATGAATGCTTCACTATAATTTTTCATTGGAAGGTGCATAAAGAATGTAAGATTGAAATGGATACATCTTATATCCATATACATGTGGTTCAAGATAACAATGCTACAAGTGAATGGAGGAGCATGGACACTTTGGAAGCGAGTTTCTTGGGTTAATAACCATTGGTTGGTTATCATGGCAATTAAAATATAATGAAGTTGCATTATTCTCCGTAGAGAAGCCAAAGGTTGATTGCGGATTGAATTTTGGAGTGGAATGGTGAGATTACAACAAGAAGGACAGAGTTTTTGTCGCGAATACAATAGAGAGTTGTTTTTTTGGAGCTTAGTCAAAGGGAAGCTAGTGACAATTCTTGTGGAAGTGTTGTGGTAGCAGTGGATATTGGATGGCGATGGACAAACAAGGTAAAATTTTGTAAGTTGTGTTAAATAAAAGAAGACGTGTTAAATAAAAGAAGACTTACCATATGGTAATATGAATCGCACATTGTATATGTATCAATCCTATGATGTCATGTTTTGATCCGATGATTTGGTCCTTGAAAAGTTTGAGTGTGTATCTTGACTAGAGTTAGAACTTAAGAGAAGTATTGTAGTGGTACATAGGTATTGTTTCTAAAGTTTGTACCTAATGTCTTTATGGGATGGAGTATGTTAATTGTAAATACATGTATCTCATTGTAAATATCATTGTATGACCTGGATAGACATGCATACTCATTTTCATGTGTACATGATGTTTCAGATAACTTGTTTGATATAGTGCGGAAAATTCTATTATACTTTGGGTAGACACTTGGAGGAGTGGGCCATGTTTTGGATGGATGTTCTATGAGTGAACCATGTTGATTGTAGACTCTAGAAGGTTACTAAAAAACTAGAAGTTTTACATTCAAGGAGAGTTCATCAAGAAGTTGAATGAACCACGTACCCGAAGGACATCCTATTAGACCCGTCGATAAAGCACTTAGGTACCCATGCATTTTGGTGGATGGTTGTTCCTTTATATGGAATTTGAGAGATTGGTGATGTATATATGATGATATACTAGATGTAAGTGCCATGATATACCAGATATAGACTTCTTTGCTCATTAGGAGGTTCTTCAATTCAAGATGGAGCATTTGATGATGATGAAGACCTAACTTGATAAAGATTAAGACAAGTAGTTATTAAGGGGGATTGTTGGAATTATTAACTCCTATTTGTCTTATGTGTGATCAGATTTGTGATTTTTATTATTATAGGTCATTATTGGGTAGAGTTCATATCAAAGAGTTTCTTTATAAAATTTAAGGGGTTGTTAGATCTAGTTGGACATGAGTAGTTCCTTTTCACTATTCTTTCGCTTGGGCTTCGATTTGCATATTATTGTGATTGTACCTGAGTTTCGCCTTAAACCCTTCCTCCAACTCCCTTTGCAAATAATATTGAGAGAAAAAACAAAAATGTTCAAAGCTTGCTACAAACCTAGATTTACCAGTAAAAGAGTAGCAAAAACTTGCAAGAAAATGGGAAATCAAATCGCGAAGGAATTTTACCAGGGCCAAAACTCCAGTGGTGGCTGATATTTTTCCACAGTAGCACTTGCCTATAGATTTCCTACACAATCTCTTTCCAGCGCAGTTCCAATGAATTTATAGGCCGATTTAAAAGCTATATTTCCCTCTAAGACATGAAATTCCCATGTCGACACCTGCGTTCAAACCCTTGCTACGTCTTCGTCTTAGATTTTGCAACATAGCAGTTCAACCTATAGGACACTCGATAACAGCTCTAAAACATAGTTTGATATTTTACATTAAAGATTAGATATCATTACATGGTCAGAACATAAGCTTTAGGTGATGTGACTTTAGGTCGAGGATCGTTGCTTTCAGTGCCTTGTTTGTGCTTTGAAGGAATTGTGCCAAGCGTCCATTACCTTTTATTTTCCACTGTCCAATACTTGCAGTTCCCTGTATATTACCTCCTCGATCATGCCTTCAAACTTCCAATGTTCATAATTTTCAAATGGATCTAAATATGACCACTGAGAAAAATTTATAGTTCTATTTTTTGTTTTTTTAAATAAGTAATGTCCGAGGGAAAAAATCTATTTTCTCACCAATTACAACTCCTTTCTTGGAAAACAAATATTCCATAAACTATGGTTTGCAGAAAATATCAAAGAGGAGGAAAAGATGTCATCAATCATCAAGATCGCTTAAAGTAATCATTAAGATTGCTTAGAGTTTATCTTCTGAAGGATTGGATCATTGATGATGCTCCAAAATTGGCTCAAAGAACATTGTGTGTCGAAACCCCACATATATACTCTTGGATTATGTTCGGCATTCCCTTCCCCGCTTCGAGGTATGCTAGTTATTTTTGTCATTGTGAAGAAAGCACATGTAAAATCCAAATACCAAATCCAAATAACAATAACATAAACAATGAAAATATTATATCCCATTTAGTTTTAGTGTTGTGATTGGTATACTATAGAATGTAAGGATTCATGAGCTTTTTTATACTAACAATTTACGGAGATAAAGGCAAAGACTACGCTTTTACGACATTGTTGTTATAAAAGTTTAATTTGTTAATAAATGTTGCTCCTTAGAGCGTTGGTGTATGATTAAACAATCATGGCATGGGCAGTGTACGTTTGCAAGGCTACATGTCAAATATGCTTTACACATTAAATGGTTGGCATGACGGGACAGAGAGAAAGGAATGAAGTTGAATGATAACCTTATGGCTTTAGTGTAACTGACCAACACAACATAATGATAACATATGGATATCATTTCGTTGTGTGCGTGGGCCTAATAATTTGATTCCAACATCATCAATGTGACACACAATATGTATCATCATTATTACATTTATATGTGAGTTTTGATTATACACTTTCTTTAAGAATATTTATATCTTTTATCAGTTCACTTTATTAATATTTATATGTATATGATGTATTATCAATTCACTTTATTAATATTTATATGTATATGATGTATTAAGGTTATTATTATAGTGATATATTTTTTTGTTTTTTTATATTAGTAGGTTTTTTTTTACTTTTGTCATCTATCTATATATATAAAAAGTGTATGTTGTAAATAATTTTATATGCGTAATTATTATAAGAAAAAGGGGTTTACGAGACATTATCTAAACTTTTCTAATTTGGAAGTTTACTTTTGAGTGTAAATCATGGGTAGATGTAATAGTATTTTTTCTCACTCCTATATTAGTTGTATAGTATATGGATTTTACACTTTAGTATTCATATGCAACTACCCACTAGGTGACCACGTTGTGACTCTCTTTTATGTTGTGTTCTTGCATGGTTAGATTAATGATGACAGTTATATCTCTCTATCATCCTTTTATATTAGACCACCTTCTTCGACTCCCCCTACCTTGACCTAGATATATGACCTCTTGGGGATGTATAGTGTTTAAGTAGGGTGTTTTGTTGCCTTTCCTCTCTTGTCCTTTGGCCCTTGGTCATCGGTTTGGTTCACTTTGACCCTTCACATAACCTATTTCTGGTATTTCTTACTCTATGGGTCTAGTTTGGGACACAATCCCCTAATTGGATCCATGTTACCTAAAATGCTTTATTACGAGTACACGACGACCCAAATTTGTTTCGGTTTCACTATTTAACCCAAACATACTTAACCTTTCTTTGTCTCAAGGTACTAAGCGAATTGCAACTTTCCTAGCTATATTGTGAATATGTTTTGTGGCTTATGGATCAAAGAGCTTGTTTTAGGGGGGGAACCTATGATATGACCTCAAAAACTAATGGTATGTGATCAAATCATGCATTTTAACTTTTTGGTACATGTTTCTCTCTCTCTCCCTAATGGTTAGTTTGTCATTCACTTATGCCTTGAAGTCATCCCCTTGCCTATTTATTATACCATTCAATTCTTCTTTGTAAATCCTCTTGTTTTCTCTTCAAATCCTCTATCTTTGAAACCCTATCTTGCAACACACACTTGGATTGGCATCAAATCTTGATCTAGCTTCCTAGTTCACTTACCAAGCTCTTGGATTGCTTGCATTTATCTTCTCTAACACCTTAACAAGGATTGCTTGTTATTAGTTTTTTCTCTAAACTTCTCAGCATGTTGTCTTGTGCTAGGGCATCTCAAAAGGATTAGTCCTCTCATACTTTGGATGATTCGACCAGTGTTGCCAAAGGCGCCCCCCCCCCGATTCCCAAGATAGGAAGCGCGCTCCTAGTGGGAGTGTCTAGCGAGCACCCCTGGGAGCGTGCTTCGAGCCTTTTGAGGATGGTCCCTGCCTTTATGGGAGCACCACACCTTTATGGGAGCACCACACTCCCTAGGATGCTCTCAGATCCTCAGAGCGTGTCTCAAAGCATTGTTTGAGCACTCCCTAATGGTAATGTTAAATTCTTAAAGTAAAAGTTGAAATTTCCTTTATCTTTCCTTCTTATCCTTTTACTTAAATTTTTAACATTACCATTTATTATGTCAGGATGTTTGAGAGTGGTTCTAACCTCATCAGAATTCATATGGAGAAAGTAGAATTACATATCCCATTCAAAATTCAACAGACTTAACATTTTTTAGGATTGATGGGATTGTATCATTTTCATTGGATTCTATCATGTATGAGGATATGTGATTGGAATTTAATCAAGAGAACCAAGCCCTTTATGTACCCCAATGTTGGTTGTGTTGATTGTTAAACTCCTTTTTCGTGGCCTTAGCAAAAATGTATCCTTCACTCAAACCAAAATCATTGATTAGGAATGTTAAGATTTTTCTACCATATTTTAAGGCTAGGATTAGGTATTTTCATTAAAATTGGTTGGTGTCGAGTCTCAATTGATGTCCTTATAGGATAGAGGTAGAGGCTAAGGCTAGCTGCTAGACAAGAGGCAAAGGATGAAGGATGACACTAATGATGTGGATCCCAATATAAGTGATCGTGGAATATTGTGTGTCATGTATGTTTGTCATTTAATTGTTCTTGCTTTGTCTATTCATAATGCTTTCTTTCAAAGTTCCAATATAATCATTAATGTACCGTGGATTACATTTCTAACATCATAGTAATGTAGTATTGATCTACAATTAGCACAAATATGCATGTTCTACAATTGATTTGGCATTCTGCATCTTTTTTTTGAATATATATATAGGATGCTTTCCACCCGAGTTTTTTTGGAAAATGATGTGCCCAACACTCCCACTCCTCTCCACACTCTGGAAACCTTGGATTCAACCCTAAAATCTCAAGGGAGGTTCTATCACATCTAGGGCAAGGGAGATATCAAACCCTTTTTAGGGAACTTGGTCTCCATTCAATACTTTGTAATGGAGATCGGTGCAAGTTTATTTTGTAGGAAGCCTGAACTATGTGTAGAGGATCATTTAGGAAGTGGAACACTCTCTTGAAGACCTCTCACAACTCTCATCTACTTGCAACAACACTCATATGGATGATTTCTTCCCTTTTCTCCTCTCTTTCATTTCTAACACTTAGTTTAATTTGTTCACCATAGGAGACTGGGAATTAACCTTAGGTTAGCTAGCATTTTCTTTCTTAATTAGTTGTTAATCACTTATTGAAAACCCTAATTCAAGTACCATAATTACTTTACAACCTTAGATAACTAATTAATATTAAAACCATAATTAATCCAAAGGCCTTCTCCTCTCTCTTCCATTCTCTCCCCTAGGGTTTCTTTATTTTCCCCTAAAACTAAGTCATGACCCCACTCTCCCCTTCCTCCATATTGGTAGTGTTTTTGAAAGGGTGGTTCCCCATCCCTACTCATATGCTACATTTTGGAGACACCACTAGTGAGTTCCCATCAACCCTTCCCTCTCTTGAGTGAATGCTTTCTCCTCCTGTTCTTTCATTTCCCCTCCTTGGTTCATTGGACTATGGAGTCCTATTATGCCACTTCTAGATTTCTCCCTCTTCATTACCTCTCAAAGTGTTTAGGATCCCGAGGTTTTTTGGAAAATGACGTGCCCGACACTCCCACTCCTCTCCACACTCTGGAAACCTTGGATTCAACCCTAAAACCTCAAGGGAGGTTCTAGCACATCTATGGCAAGGGAGATATCACACTCTTTTTAGGGAACTTGGTCTCCATTCGATACTTTGTAATGGAGATCAATGCAAGTTTATTTTGTAGGAATATTGAACTATGTGTGGAGGATCATTTAGGAAGTGGAACACTCTCTTGGAGACCTCTCACAACTCTCATCTACTTGCAACAACACTCATCCATATAAGTTCTTCCCTTTTCTTCTCTCTTTCATTTCTAACACTTAGTTTAATTTGTTCACCACAAGAGAGTGGGAATTAACCTTAGGCTAGCTAGCATTTTCTTTGTTAATTAGTTGTTAGTCACTTATTGAAAACCCTAATTCAAGTAACATAATTACTTTACAACCTTAGATAACTAATTAATATTAAAACCATAATTAATCCAAAGGCCTTCTCCTCTCTCTTCCATTCTCTCCCCTAGGGTTTCTTTATTTTCCCCTAAAACTAAGTCATGACCCCACTCTCTCCTTCCTCCATATTGGTGGTGTTTGTGAAAGGGTGGTTCCCCATCCCTACTCATATGCTACATTTTGGAGACACCAATAGTGAGTTCCCATCAATCATTCCCTCTCTTGAACGAAGGCTTTATCTTCATGTTCTTTCATTTCCCCTCCTTGGTTCATTGGACTATAGAGTCCTCTTATGTCGCTTCTATATTTCTCCCTCTTCCTTACCCCTCCAAGTGTTTAGGATCCCTGTAATCAATTGGGAGCTCTTAAACTAGGTTTCCTAGCCATAGGACCTTTTTCTTTCCCAAGTTGTGTCTCTCTCCTTGACTGCATAGCCTAGGTTCCTCCTTTGTTTTGATGCCTCACTTCATCTCCCTAGAGCCTTCATTAGGCCCATCTCTCCCTCTTTCTTTCTCTTGTGTTCATAAGTTGTTTAGAGTCATGTATTTCTATGTTAACCTCAATTCCACCCTTTAACTTTCTTGAGATGATGATATCATCATCCTGTCACCAACAGGTAAGAAAGATCCCTCATCTTCTCCTCCTTGTCTAGTCCCCATGGTATATGCATTACCATCTCACCCCTTTCTCTATTATTTGGGATTTCCTTCCTAAACTGAAACCTTCTAACTGGAATGATTGTCATCAATGTGTCAATATGCCTACACTTGAGAATTAAGTTGCAAGAAATATGCTCAAGATGGGTCATCCCTTGCCTTCACTTGATGAGGCTGGCCCATTTTCCCATCAATCTAAATATTATATGTGGTTATATTATCACATGTTGAGCACACATTGGACTAAATATCATTATACTCTAAAAATATTGATGCCACAACATGCCTACAAGCTCATTTCCTTGGTCCAATATACACCCCTCATCTTAAGTACCCCTTTGACTCATACCCTAGGATGGGTTATAGAACCCATCTCTTTCCTCCTCAAATTCCTTGACCCACTTGGGCCCATCTCTCCTCTTCCCCTCTCACTCCCTATTTTGCGACTACCCCTAGTTGTTTGGGGCAACCCCTGTTCTCATTGCTTTCTTCTTCCCCCTCTCCTAGCTTCTCTTACTCTTGCTTTTCTTCACTCTATCCTTCCACTCATTCCCCAAACACTTATAAAAAGGTGAACCTCTCTCTCTTCTTTGTCCATGTCTTCTCTCTTCTTGGTTGTATCCCTCCTTGGTTTCTTCATCGATGATTGATTGCCTCTAGGTAATCATCTCAAGTAAAACCCTATTCAAGATAACTTCTCCTTAGTTGGGCCTGACCACTGCTTCCCTTTACCTCTTCCTCACAATGTTGGATTTGGTGGTAAAATCGTGTAGCCTAAGGATGTAGGGTTTCTCCCATTCCTCTAACATCTCACACAAATTTCCTCTTTCCTTATGATGGGCCTTCAACTTGTCTCTTTTATGGCCCATCTTATGTCTAAATTTGACACAGTTTTCCTCCTAGGCAAGAACTTCCTTGAAAACATTAGTACTTTTGATGACCAATGTAGATATTATGACTCGTGCTTATCTAATCAAATATGATTTACTTAATTTCAAGTTGAAAGTGACATATGCTTTATCTTAAAGTGTTTTTTATTGCTTTCGTGTGGTTTGATTCTTTAATCTAATGTGATCCACAAGTAGGAAATAGTGTAGCCTTGGTGAAGAGATTCAATCCACGAGACAAGTTGATCTCCATCCCTTATTACCATAGATTTGTTAAATGGATGAAAATTTTAAGGGATGTTGTCCCTTCACAACCATAAGAGCTACTAGCACTTGGAGGTAGAAATAAATACTTGAAACAAGTTAATATTGTTCCAATCTTATGTATTCAAATTGATTAGGAGGGAAAACAATCCCTTGGAACAACATGCAAAAAAATAAGAAGTTAAGGGACAACTTTCACCAAACAAGGGTGTGAGTGGATGGGATAGATAAGACTCTCATCAAGTACAAATAGAGGATAGATGATAGAATAGATAGTTAGTATTATCATTTCATTTTCATTGTTGTTGTTGTTGTTCAAGTTAATTTGAATTATAGTGAAGAAGTAGCCTCCTGCCCTCATGTTCTATGACTGTTTCTAAATAAAGGAGATAGAGTTTTGTTGAATTTTTTAAGTGTTTGAGTGTCTCCAAGGATTCCAAGAACTTCCTTAAGTAGGATCCACTCAAGGAAAGGACTAGGAACCCCTATTATCTTTTTCTTTCATGTCTTTTATTTTTGTTTTGAAAGTAGACAAAATTCTATAGAAAACATAATACTAGTTTCTTTCACTTTATTTTCCAACATTAATTGCATTTCTTGTACTTCTTTGAACAACAATTTCAATTCATGCATTTTTATTAAATTCCTTTAACTTACAATGTTTAGTACATTGATGTGGATCATATGAATCTAGCATATGACACTTATTGTTGTTAGGATTGAATAGTCTATCAACAACACAAATTGATTAGTTCAATGAGACTTTTTTATTTCATTGGTTTTTCATTGAAGAGGTGGTGACCCTAGACCTTCATCTATATTTTGCACATTGTCAAGAGAGATAGAAGTGAAAGTCATGGACCCAAATGCATGAAGGATATATGAGAATGACCCTACATGCTAGAAGGGAATCAAACAGAAGGAGATATTCCAAACACATCCCTTGCTTGAGATTTAGGGCATTTTTTAGGGTCGTCGCTAGACACATAGAGGACATCAAGCAACTATAGTCGTTGGACATTAGTAGTTCAATAAGCGACTATCTGTCAAACCTTATAGATTCAACGAGTTACGAAGAGCTAAGTGATGGGTGATTTGTATCTTTGTGTCATGAGCCTAGGAACTCACATCATTTGAGTTTCTATTGGGTTCTAGAAGATATAGAAGCTCTCCCAAGCCTCTTCCAAGGATCTATATAATGAATGTTAGTATTGAGATTTATGGGGAATCATTTTGGAAAAGTTGTGTTGTCCATTTGCATAGGGAATTTTCCTATTCACAACATCCAGAAATCGAATTTCCTAGCATGATCAAGAAGCTGAGGAGAAGCAAGGAGCAAGGAGCCAAAGGAGGAAGCATCAACATCTAAAGTATGAACTGATGTAATTTCTTCATGTTAAGTAATAAATCATTAGTTTTACCCCTGAATATGTTTTTATTTCATTTGCAAATATTTGGATCCAATCTTATGATTGATATATTTGATTAGATACAAGTAGATCTAGGATTATAACACCAAGTAGAGAGGTAGAAAGGCATTGTTTGTATTTTGTGTGCAGGAATCATATTGCATATATTGGAGCTAGAACTTCAGATTTTCATCAGTCGGGATATATGAAGTGCATCCTATAGTTCAAGGTATGCTATCTCTACCACTCTTTAGGTTAATTACGAATCCATTTGCTTGATTCTAGGAAATCCATAGGAATCTAGCCTTCTTTCTGTATAAGATCAATAGGAACATCCTAAGGAGATATTTTCATTTATCATGGGAGATCCATGTGATATTTATTCCATAATAGAGCCTATGACTATGTTGGGGAAGGATCTTTTGATTCTTCTCTAGAATCCCTTTCCTGAATACCCTATGTTTTTTGTTTTTGATTCATTTTCTCATTCCTGTATTCTTTCATAGGTATAGATATCTTAGATCTGGTAGATCTGATACAGATATGATAGATATGGAGCATATATTTTTTGTAAAAAACAAAAATGTTCTACATAGTCGCTCGTTGCATTTTAGGAGTCAAGCGACTATAGTCGCCTATTGTCCTCTATGTGTCCAATGACAACCCTCAAAAAGGCCCTAAATATCAAGCAAGGGATGTGTTTGGGATATATCCTTATGTTGGATTCCCTTCTAGCATGTAGGATGGAAATTAAGGCTATAACATTGAGCTTTTTTTTTATCGAGGTTTTCCATTAGAATAAGTAGTTCTTATTTGACCTTTGCAGTTTGCATACATGGTGCATAGAACCTCATAAGTTTTCACGATCTCTAGGTTGATAGTTAAATTAGTTTAGGAATTCAATAGATATATTGGTACAATTCTTTGTCTCTCCACTTTTTGGTGTCGTTGGTAGGAAGCTTGCTAAAATTGTATTAGGAACAATCTAAAAAAATTGAAAAAAACCAACATACATACTTAGTTTTCATGCATCGACCTAGAGATAAGTATGGTAGGTTTTTACAAAAGCACATGGTTGGTGTAGTTGAAGTAGGTAATAGTGAACAAGCAAAACAACAAAGTGATTTTGAATAGTTTTTTAAGTAATCTGCTAAAGAAATTCCAACAGACATACAATAAAAATTTGAGGAATTTGTTGACCAACCTATAGAAGGAGAAATCGGTGTTGCCGGGATTTTCATAAATCCTTTCTCCAAACTTCTAAAAAAAAATTATAATCTACGAGTTAAGAATACATAGGAATCTCCATCTCTGAACACCATCATAGAAGAAAGAGAGGAACAAACTGAAATATTTCAATTTCTAATTCATGAAACTGATGAGGAAAGAAGGATGAAGAATATAAACCCTTATACTATTCCCCATTTCCATGGCCTAACTACTGAAGAGCTTGATACCTTTATTTTTTAGTTTGAGGTTCTCTATAGAACCTATGACTACACCTCGTATGCTCAAAATCTTAGGCTCTTTCCCTCTACCTCAAAGGAATCAACTTTGAGATGGTTCATGAGCTTATAAGGAAATAGTATCAGAAATTTGGATCAAATTAAGCAAACCTTCATTAAAAATATAGATATTATTGTAATCTCAATGATACCAGGGATTAAATATTTTGAATGTTACAAGGATACCATGAATCCTTCGAATATTATGTGGAAAGGTTCCAACTTAGCTACAAAAGAGCTAATAGTTGCACATTGGATGATGAATCTCTAAACTAGTGCTCCTCAAAGGTGTAAAACAAGACTTGATAGAGACTTTGAACCTCCTTGCAAATGGAGACATGTTTCAGCTAACATATCAAGATATAAAGAAAGTGTTCAAGGACTACTCCAAGGCTACAATCAAGAGGAATGGAGGTGGCAGAAATGTTCTCCCATGGTCATCAAAACCTACAACAACAAGTCTCATAAAGAATGAAATTATAATCTTATTAGAATATATATAAATATATATATTGCATTCATTGGCTATGCAACTTGACACTGCTTAGATTAAGAGGAAGCAAGAATAGGATAAAATAACCCTAGTTGTTTTTTTCCCTAAGTGTAAAAGGAAACATGTCATGAATGAATGTCCACTAAATACAGTGGAAGTGTGTGGAATATATGAAGAGAATCATCAAACAAGTAGATGTGCTTCTTTACCTTGTTCAAAGTTTTGTGTACCAAGGAGTAGAAGACATCAAGGAGAATTTATAATTCATCAACCAGAGGAGGCAAGGACCACTAAGTCAATTCCAACAAGGTATGCCTTACTGCCATCCTTAATATTTTAACTATGCTTAGAGTAATCAAATGCATAATCCATATTCAAATTGGTATTCCCCAACCAACCAAATTGGAAAATGCACAATTAGATGCCACAACAATGGAAGTATCCTCAAAATCGTCATTTTCCATTTCAACGTCCACAACAACCCTAATGCTAATCGCCTAATCATCCACAAGCTTGGAAACATCAAGGACGAAAACAATAATTTTTGTTGCCTCCACCTCCTACAACTCCTACTCAAAACACTACTCAACAAACCCCCAAATAACCATAAATTCCTAACCAACTAGAACCAAATCCAAATAATATATAGGTTCAACTTGTCTACAATAATGAGATGATGAACTATCAAGCTTACTCACTAAATTATATGGCATTAAATGAGTTGATACTTCATTCAAGGAGGGTGGAAACAACTCCTTTACCTTCTCTTATTAGTGAACATGTAGAAGACAAAGACCCCGGAGAGAAAGAAAATAAAGAAACAAGTCATCATCCCTCTCAACCACAAATTCCACCCTATCCTAAGAGGCTAGAGAAAAAGAATCTATGCCTAATTAGAAAATCAACTTCTGGGAGAACTCAAGAATATATGAGTGAAAATACCTCTCCTTCAAGCAATTAAGGATGTCCCTATCTACAACAAATTCATCAAGGAAACCTACATAAAGAGACTTGGGATAAAGAAGAAAGACTCCCTTACAATCAATGTTGTAGGGAATATTTTTGACCTTGTGTTAGGAAAAGTCTTCACCCCAACTACTATGTTCTAGGAAGCCCTATGGTCAATATCACCTTATTAGACGTGATCCAAAACACCTTACTAGACTTGGGGACAACAATCAATGTGATTACCAAATATATAATGTGTAGGTTGAACTAAGAGAGTTGTTAAGTCGCTCTGTTGGCCCCTTCAATTTTGTGAAAGCTGCAAAAGTTTGGATGAGCAGAGAAGTGAAATAGAGGAGCATAGATATCAATGTAAAGGACGTGTTAAAGGCATCGAAGAATGTGACACAAGTTGGGTATAAATGGCTAGGAGTTTTGTAATGTAATTATTGAATCGACTCGGACAATGGATTGGCATAGTCATCCTTATCCTATTTTGTAACTAAATTTACATGATCAACTTTAGCAAGTGTAACTATATAAAATCCCTTTGAGATTAGGGTATAAATATTGATCGTGAATTTTCCTAACCTATATCTTGTTGTTTATCATTGATAACTAGTATTTGATTCTCTATTATTGCTGAAAACTCATGTTGTAAAGTTGGTAAAATGAAGAAATGAGGAAGCAATTGGGCCCCCTTTTAAAATTATGAATATATATTCTTTATTGTTGTCTTAATGGATTCGTATCACATATTTTGTTCACTCATAAAAACGTGTTTTATGCATATGTGTATGATTACAATATAGGTATCTCTTTCCTCTTTTTTTTAATCTCACAAGTATGAAATGTGTGAATATTAGAAAAACGATGACTATGAGGTTGTGAACATTATGTTATGTCTGTCTATCTTCCTAAAATATTGATTGCACTTTGGGTGACACCTTCTTCCCTTTGGGAAGATTGAAAATGCTATTGCATCTAGACTACATTGGGAGATTTTAACCTATGATAACCCTAGTCTCAATCAAATTCCAACACACACCAATTGTCCTCCAACTTGCAAATAGATCAATTGTTAACCCAAAATGAGTATTAAAGGATGTTATGGTATCAATTGACTCGTGGGAGTACCTAGTAGACTTCATAATTCTACAAACTAAAGAAAAACTCAATGGGTTCCCACTCATCTTAGGAAAACCATGGTTAGCCACTTCTAATGCATATATAGGTTGCATAACAAGGGATATGACCATCACAAGTGGTTAGTCATGGGAAATAATTACTCTTTATCCCCCTACAAAACCTTTCGTTGATATAGAAACACCTCAATGGGTAGGAAAAGAATAAGGAGAAGACATGTTTTAAGCCAACATACATATAATCCACACCATTGACACTGCTTTAGTGTTAAAGGAGATAGACAAGGACATAGTTATTTAAAATTGCATGCAAAATGCATACCCTAGCTCTATCCAAATTCAAGAATGCAATGGTAAAGAGGATGAACAAGAGAAAGAAAACTATATTGATGTGTATTAGACTTGTTGGCATGATCTATTTTCTACTTAAATATAGAAACGGTTATTCAAAACTATAGAAATTCCCCCTAATAAAACTCTAAAAATTAGCACCGAAATAAATTATGTCCAACAACAACAATTGTTAGAAATTCTTAGGAAACATAAGACTACATTTGCTTCGGATTACAAAGACATGTAAGGAATTCATCCCGAAATCTATCAACACCATATATACATCAAGGATTATTCCTAGCCCATTAGATAATCTCAAAGAAAAATGAACCCTACACTAAAAGATATAGTAAAAAATGAATTACAAAAAGTTTTGGATTCAAATTTCATCTACCTATCTCAAATAGTGAATGGGTGTCTCCATTAGTCATTGTTCCCAAGAAAGGAGGCAAGTCGAAAATATGTGTATATTACAAAGAATTCAACAAATCTACTAGAAATGACCATTTCCCTTTAACCTTCATTGACCAAGTACTAGATTCCTTGTATGATAAAAAGTATTATTCCTTTCTAGATGGGTTTAGTGGGTATAATCAAATAGAAATAAGTCCAAGAAACCAAGACAAGACCACATTTACCTATCCTTGGGGAACATTTTCTTATAGGATACTTCCATTTGGACTATGCAATGCACCTACTACTTTCCAAAGAGTTGTGTTGAGTATTTTCTCAAATTTAGTGCATGAAAACATAGAAATCTACATGGGTGACTTCACTACCTATGGAAACATATTCCAAGAAGCTGATAAACCTATCATTGAGTAGTGAAAATTGCTTCATACTCATGAATGAGGGTATAGTACTAGGACATCCCATATATCCTAGAGGTATTGAGGTAGACCCAGCAAAAGTAAACATCATCCAACACCTCAAAAACAAAAAGACATAAGAAGTTTCCTAATATATGCAGGCTACTACAAAAGATTAATAAAATATTTTAGTAAATTGGCAACTCCTTTGTTTACTCTCTTATCCAAGTATGTAGTTTTTTGTTGGTCATCTGAATGTGAAAGATGATTTGACAATATAAAACAAAAATTGATGAAAACTCATATTGTACAAGGTCCCAACTAGGATATTCCATTCCACATTCATATTAATGCCTTTGATAGAGAATTAGGTGTAGTCCTTGGACACCAAGAATCCAAAGAGCCATTTACCATTTACTACATTCAAAAAAAATGGTAAAGATCAGAGCTTAATTACATAGACACTAAAAGAGAATTTCTTATTGTTGTTTATGAAATCAATGAATTTCAGAAACTACATCATTAAATGTCATGTATTTGTACATACTAAGCATTCAACCATCAAATACTTAATGAAAAAAATATATGTGAAAGGAAGGATCATTAGATGGTTGTTGTTATTACAATATTTTGACTTAACTATATAGACAAACCAAGAAAACAAAATGTTGTTGCAGATTTCTTGTCTAGGTTAACAAATAATGCAAATCAAGAAGTTGTTGATTGCTCCTTTCTAGATGAACAACTATTTGAAATCTTAGTGAAAACCTTATGGTTTTTTCACATAGCAAACTATTTAGGCACATAAAACTTTTCTCAACACTTTTCCCATAGGGAATGTTGCAATATTGTCAGAAAGAGTGGCACATATATAGAAGAATATGTATCACACGGTAATGAATGCCAAAGGATGGGGAAGTCTTAAAAAGGTATGAGATGCCAGTCCAAACACAAGTATCAATGGAACCATTTGAAAAGTGGGGCTTATACTTTGTGGGACCCATTGGCCCACCATCCAACCAAAAAGATCATATACTAGTTTGTACAAACTACTTGAAAAAATGGTCAAAAGTGAAGTCAATGAAAAATGTCAAAGAAGAAAAGGTAGTAGAATTTATCTATGTAAATATCGTTGCAATATTTGAGTGTTAAGAGAGATTGAAATAGATCAAGGATATCAATTTACTTCCATTCTCATTAATAATCCGATGGACTTATTCAAGATTCGTCATAAGAAATTGGCTACATACCACACTCAAGAAAATGGGAAAAAATAAGTAACAAACAAAGAGTCGGAGAATATCCTAACAAAAACAATAAAACAACATAGGAAAGATTGGGAAAACATATTGACCAACATTATATGGGCATACAACACCACTTGGAAGGAAACTACAAGGTTTACACCCTATGAGTCATTTCATGGAAAGAAGGTAATGCTCCCAATTGAGTTTGAAATCCAAACATTATGGACAACTCTAGATCTAGGGTTCAATCTCTTTAAAGAACAACAAAAGAGGATGAATAATCTAAATGCACAGGATGAGTATAAATAGCAATATTTATTCCACATTGAGATAGTCCAACAACAAGAGCAATATGGCATGACCATTATATAAAGACAATGACATTCAAAGCAGGAGATTGGGCACTACTCTATCATTCAAGATTCAAAGACTTCAAAGGAAATTTAAGAACAAGATGGTCAAAAACTTATCAAATTGATACCTATTATGAAAATGCCTCGGTAAAAATCAAAACCATAGATGAATAACATGTACCTATTTTGGTCAATGGAATTAGACTTAAGCTCTATAAGAAAACATTGTCAAAAGAGGAGTTTACTATTAGGGTTCAGGGTTGACAACTAGATCTGATTGAAAGCAATAGTGCTTTCAATTCAGATTGATCATCTCACAAAAAAAATTAAAAATAAATAAATTCCTACGATGAAAACCTCCTCTAAGGCATCTAGGACGGGTCTTTGCTTGAAAACATCCTTTGAGGCAAATGTAGATCTGTAGAAATAGAAAATGATAATATCTCCTCATGGTGAAAACTTTCTTGAGTCAACATGAGGTAGAGAAGTCATGAAAACCAACAATGACACTCGTGCTCTAAAGAAACAAAATAAAACAAAGAAAATTAAATAAGAAGAGAAGTTTCTCATACAAGGTATTGCTAACTCTTATCGCATACAAGTATCGAAGATCAAAAGCACATCTCCAAGCTCAAAAGGGGACATTCTACAAAAGCTCAATAAAGTCGAAGGAATTTCTTCATCGACCACACTAAACACTATATTTAAGAGCTTCTTCTCAAAGGTAGATGACATGATTGTCACAAAAAATTGTATTTGTATTAAGATTACAACACATAGCATACTTTCCAACGTGTGTAAATATCACTATGCAAACAAATCATAAGTGACTTCTTCAAAATATTTAAAGTCACATTACATCCATATAAATCTCAAGTATCTATAAGATGAGAACATGTAACCAATTCAACTAATATGCCTTCAAGTCTTCACCATAGTTAGAGTAGTTGTTAAAATTACAATTGGGTAGAGGTTCAAATGGAAACTAACAACCTCAATCTATAACTGATATACTCTTGAAAATTTCAACACATCAAGTTTCAAAGTATATTGCATGAACAATCAAATATCTTGTGGTTCACCAAAAAGATATCAAGAAGTAAAAGACATCAAATTTCAAGGCTTGTAAAATAAAAACGGGTATATTGTCAACATTGATGTGAAGAACACAAATACCTCCAAGTCATAGAGGTACCATCAAAGGATGCAGAGGTTCATGAAAATAAATCAAGATAATATTTATAATGTTCAATTATTTATCATCATTAGTTAACCCATTATTCTTCAAAGATGTGAGTATTATCATCATTCTAACTCTGTGCTTAAGTTTCTAATGCAAAACAATATGTTTCAGGTATACATAGCAATCAATGAAGACAATGGAAGTATCAACATACAACAAGAACAAAACTTCAACAACCACCATATTAGAGGCATGAAGATAGTAATCCAAGCTCAAAAATAAATTCAAAGAAATTTGAATATGCACACTTCATGAAGTTACTCAACCTAAGGTGCAATAAAGTATCAACCTACAAAAAGTAATACAATGTGCAGATGACAAATCAAATGGAATGAGAAATCAAATTGCATTGCATACAATACTATTGGAATGTTGAAAATTTCCATTTCACCATTTCAAATCTTCAAAAAGTATACAAATGACTTAAGGTATATGCAATATTTTTTCTTATTACTTTAACCTTATGCCATCATCCATCTAATTTCTCTATTATAATACATTTCATACATCTGAAACCCATACATTTCATTCATTACACATACCTATTCAGTTCCACTCATTCATTTACACTCATTTCTGACAGTCCAATTGCCATATTATGCATTCCCATTCATTCCATATACAAATTCTTTATGATAATATTATTTCCATTATTGTGTTTTTATATCCACTTTACCATATCCCATCCATCCATTATTTTTATCACAACAACCTTCCACCACTCATCCAAACCATTATCAGTTCATATAAACATTTATATAGGACACTACAAAAGTGTCAACCTATAGGTTTTAATAGGAAACCTACACAAACACCTCTATAGCAGTGTCAACCTTCAGGTTTCTATAAGAGTCTATAGGAGACTCACACTACAAGTAGAATAAAAAGGATTCTACAAGAGACAACAAAAGACTTCACCTACAATTAGTTTCTATAGGAAATTGGACCTACAACTATTACCATATCACGACATTTTACATGAACCTCCAAAAGACTCCACCTATAGCATAAAGCTCACAAAAACATCCAAAAAGATTGAGAGTTTTCCACGGGAAGCTACAAGAATATCATTCTACTCCAAAGTAAGACACCAATATCAAAGTAAAGGTTGTTATAGTCCAATCTTTCACCATAGACATTCAAATAGACATGCATATCAAAATTACAACCAAAATCTTTCCAAAAGTAAAGGTATGTCACATTCTCTTGGTTTAAGTCAATTATATTAATTAGAATGCATGTCATTATAATATGGTCATCTATCCCTTAAACCTAAGTCTCAATTGCCTATTACACATTATCCTTTGTCAACGTGGACATTGAAAATCAAGTTGGGAGGGAGCTTTGTGTCACAACTTGAATTACACTCAAAGTGCATAATACAAACCTCAGTTCAAAAGTGTGCATAATATAAACCTCAATTCAAAAGCATTTTTTGTAAGCCACAAACAAAGCTAGAATTGGGGTGTCACATACAAAGGGAACTAAAGAAACCACAACACAATAATTACGCCATGACATGGTCATTGTGCACCATCATTCCAAATTTCGAATTTTCATAAGTCAACTTCAAGCCATAACTCATAGTTCACTTAGTTGAAGGAAGAAAATTAAAAGGTGAAATCCTTATTCTTAAGGAAGACAATATGTGTTTTATCACAGAGTAGTTGACATTGACAATGCTTGTTCAAATTTTTTAGAGGTAGAATCTCGACACCCATAGAAGCACTGAACAATTTTTTTGGTATATAATTACTAGTTGAAGATTTCCCACCAACATAAAGGAATAATTGTAGAGAATACAAGGAAGGAGCAGAGGTAGAAGGAACTTCAACATTAAAACTGAGGACAAAGAGGTAAGAGGTATGTGACGTTTTCCTCTCTTATTATAAAAGAATTAATTAATTGAATGGATTGAACAAAGTAAAAATGTCATTCTGAAGAAAAGACTTTGTTTTTTCTTGTAGCCTCAGTAAGATAATAATTGTAAGATAAATCCAAGCAAAAAGAGGATTCTCATTATCACAGGGATATTGTTCAAACATTCTTCAAATATGGGAGAAGGATTCAATATAAGAGAACCTATTGATACTTCCAAGTTATATAACTATCCAGAAGTATAAGTGTTTCAAAAGTCTAATTGGCTTGAATACTTCAATAGACTCTAAGGTTTTGATGATAACATTGCCATGGAATTTACTTAGATTTTTCATAATATAAGAGGTCAAGAATATGTAACTATAATGAAGGGCTTGGAAATACAAATGAATGAACCAATTTTAGAGAGAGTAATAGGATTCCCATTGGTTTACCTTGAGATAAAAAATAAACATAGCCAACCCTTGATGCCAAGCAAGGATTCCCTGTGGCTTATGAAACCATGGAGGAAACAAAAAATGGGGTCGAGAGAGATCTCCTACCAACACCATGGGATGAGGTGGACCTCTGCCTCATCAAATACATCACATGTGAAGGGATATATAGTATGGTCTATGCTTACCATTTTAGGTTGCTATATTATCTAAGACATTGTCGACATCAAAAATCTAAGTGTTCCCTACTTTTTGTTGCAATCCCTAAGAGAGATGAGTTCAAAAGTGAAAAAGGGAAAGTTGAAGCACTAGCCCACCACATGTTAATAAAAGTTCTTATGTCTGATGACTTGAGAAGGTAGCCTTGTTATCTCCCTTGGGAAATGTTTTTGGCATTCAAAAAGGAAGATTTCATAGCCCTATAGATTGGAGTCGTTTCAAACTTAGCGGAAAACCCCACACGGGAATCTAGAAAAAAAAGAAGGTGGTGGATAGGGAAAGTGCTACCAAGAAAAAGACAACCCATAGAATGGAAAAAACATAGGAGATAAGTAGAGGGGTTCCCACCAGTACAGAGGGTGCGGAAAGAGATGTTGTTGCTTCCCTAATATAAATGGGGACACCCAAAGCAAGCCCTCTCAAAATTAAAAGAGGGAGATCCTCAAAAAATAAGAAGGGTTAAATCATTGAACATGTAATACCCCAGTTTTGATCCCCAAGATTAGCAATGTATTTTTTTTATTTGATGAAAGGTTGAAGTGCCTGTAAAGTTGAAAGGTTGGAGAGCCTAGCAATGTAATAGCATTGATATTGATAATAAAAACATAGCATTGGCTGCAAGTCAAATAAGGACAGAGTCATAGGGGCTATGATTCCATGAGAGAGGGAGGCTAAAGGGGCTAAGCCAATTTATTATATTTTTTTAAACCCATATTGGAATTAGTTGGGAAAGTGGTTACGTGAGCTTCTTGTGGAAGCCATATGGTGCATTATTGCATGCAATTATATAAACCATGATTTTGGTTGTTGTGGAGTTTTCATTCATTATTACTCACTTAATCCTCATTGATTCTTTCTCATTCTGATTCTTTTTTTTTGGCATGGGAACGAAATGTCCGAGGTAGAGATCCATTACTAGTTGGTTGTTCCAGCAAGAAATTAATGCATGTGCACATGAGAATGATGGCAGTTCTAAAAGAATTTTCCATAACTTAGAATTCCTGGAGCTTCAAATATTGATATTTACTGGCTAGTAACATTGGAGCCCTGAATGTAATAATTATTGAATTGAAGCATAAATGTAAGAAAATGGTAAAGAAGAAGAGAGAGAGAGAGAGAGGAGTTGATGATGGAGAATGATGGGGAAGGACCAGGGTGGCTAGGGAGGTTTCATGGCATCACCTCAAGGTGCCATGTGGATCTGAGGTACCACATTAACAACCATGTTGACATATTGTCACGTTAGCAAAGAATATCCTATGTTTAAAAAAAACAAGTCTAGAGCCAAAATCATATTTTGGCCATTATAGGAGCATGATAACCCATATTGAGATGAAATTTTCTAGGTATGTTTGTAGTGCAGTGGGCTAAAGAAGTGCCAATGAGGGCCATTTCTCAATTACGCACCAATTCTACAGAATTTGCAAATTAGTGACTTTTAAATAATAGACTAGTACTCTCTGACAGAGCCTCTGTCTCTGGTGATATTTTATAGTGAGATAGGGAAGTAGACATGAAAATACCCAGTGGAGAATTTGGCTAGATTCCAAGGGGTTTGGAATGGGGACGCTAAAACATTCCAAAATCTACTATTCTAAGCCACTTTTGGGGGGACTTTTGTTAGGATATTTAGACACTTAGGAGTTAGTAAGATCTACTTGATCTATTGTGTTGTTAGGTAAAAGTGTGTTTTCTAGTGTGTTTATTTAGTATGCATTAGTATTCATTTGTAGTTAGGAAATTCGACGGTCACGATATGTTCCCGACATAGAGTGATCCGACGGCGTCCTCTGTTGGAGTCCCCCCTGAACTGTAATGTATCCCGAACTGAATTGTACCACGAACATAGCAAAGTATCCTTTTAGCTGCTTTCCAATGGATTCCATGGGGTGTTTGCATATATTGGGCAACCAGACCAACAACAAAGGAAAGATCAAGTTGCAGACATTTTCACAAAGTCTCTTACAGAAGCGAAGTTTTCCAAACTTTGATCTATGTTAGGAGTTCAGGAAGTTGTCATTAAGGAGGGATAGGCTCTAATGCCTCCTTCCTTCTCCTATTGTGTCACTATTGTAAATCCTTCAATCCTATCCCAAGTTGTTCTTAAGGGGAGATATTAGGATATTTAGACACTTAGGAGTTAATAAGATCTACTTGGTCTATTGTGTCGTTAGGTAAAAGTGTGTTTTCTAGTGTGTTTCTTTAGTATGCATTTGTAGTTAGGAAATCCGATGGTCACGATATGTTCCTGACATAGAGTGATTTGACGATTCATACTCTCATCGATCTTAACGACCATTGATTTGTGGCTTAACACAAGATTAGTCCATGATCTCTATTTAAAGAGCATGGAGGGTCATTTGCTGATGATCGATTGTGAGAAACTCTCTTGTAAAATCTCTCTGTAATCTTTTTCTTTGCATTAATAAACTGCTCCAAGTGGCCGCGTTGGTTGGGGTCGTGGATGTTTCCCCGTAGAAGTTTTACCACGTGAAAACATCTGTGTGTTGATCTTTGATCTGGTTATGTGAGTGGTTGCTGAAGGTGTTCGTACTCTGTTGGAATACCCGTGTTGTCGAACAATTTTTTGAATTTTTAGAGTAGGAAAAGGAACCCCATATCACAAAATTGGAAAATTTTATTTACTTGACATTTTACTTGCTCATAAAGATAGAAAGCTTTTTCTTAGCAAAGATTTTCTAGAAGTGCTCAATATTTTTAGAGTAGGAAAAGGAACCCCATATCACAAAACTGGAAAATTTTATTTACTCCACATTTTACTTGCTCATAAATATAGAAAGCTTTTTCTTAGCAAATATTTTCCAGAAGTGCTCAGTTTGGGAGATATCCATTTTTTATAAAAATTATAAATCTAGAGAAAGTGTAAAAAGGGACAAAGTTTCCAATTCCATATTGTTGTAGAATTTGATTGGAGCTACAGATTGATAATAAGAAAGTTGATATGTGTTCACCATAACCAATATTATCAATTCCCAATATAGAATTTTTCTTGGTTCTTGATGGATTTTCTTCTACATATGACAAAAGTTGACCAATGAAAAAAGTGCACAAATTGGGAGAAAATGGCTTTTTCATAAAGCCTTAACTTTCAACTCAAAGGTTAGATTGGGGCATAAGTATAGTCATTGAAAAGATAAATCAAAGGAGAATAATTTTAAATGATTAGAATATGGATAAATGTTACAATATTCTACATGAATTTAGAAGAAAACGATCTATAACGTTAATTGACAAAATTTGTATAATATGCATAATTTCTAACAACAATGATTGCTTGAACATTTTGCAAAATTAGGGGTACACGCAACTCAAGTCAAGCTTAAAATCACATGTTAGAGACATGGAGCATGCACAAAGAGCCTATATCCAGGAAAGAGAATCCAAAGGCCTAAATATCAATTTGGGTAATGAAGAGACAAAATCTAATGTACGTAGGAAACAACAAAATTGGTAGAGACTATGAGAAGTATAAGAGTGGAAGTACATAGTTATAGAGTTGATAATGAGAGGATAATAAGAACCTAGGAAGAAAAATATAAAATCAATACTCAGTTGTTTCAAAGCCTAAACCAACTGCAAAGACAAATGAAGAATGGATTGGGCTCAAGACATGAGAAGAAGGAAGAACTCATGTAAGGAGGGATAACTACAAAGGATCCAATAACTCAAGAAGTGATAGTACATCTCAAAGACATGATTATTAACCTACTCATTCAAATAAGAAGTTTTATGCATTTAAAGAGTTAAGGAGTAGCCCAGAAGTGTCTCATATTAGGAATCAAAGAAGAAGATATGAGATGAATAGCTTGCAAGGAGAGCTTAGGAAGCTTAAGCCAACAACCTTTGATTGTGAAAACAAAAGGGGAGATGATGATGAAACTTGGTTACTTGGAACCCGAAAATATTTCTAGTTTCGTAGCTACTCATCTAACCTAGAAGCCATGATTTCCATATACCATTTACATGGAAAAACATCTATGTGGCGGGACCAGCTGAAGCAAGTCAAGAACATTGACGATAAAATGATTTCTAGGAAGTAGTTCAATAAATACTCCCAGCAACAATATATTTCATAGAAATACTATGACAAGAAGATGCAAGACTTCTTTGAAGTCAAGTTAGGGAACATGACCATGGAGGAATATGAAAAGAATTTCTTGGAGTTGCTAAGGTATGAGGGTTTTATCCATGGTTTTATCAAAGAGGAGAAGGTGAAAATACAAAGATTTCTTAATGGAATGCCATCTTTCTATAACGAAAAAAATTCAATTTGATGAACCCAGGACTTTGGTAGAGACCATTAAAAAGGACAAGTACCTATATGAGCAAGGAAAAGGTAGATAAAATTTCTATAAGCCTTGGAAGGATAAGAAGAAAGAGAAATCAAATTAGAGAAGGAAGGGATTCAAACCTCCTTTAAATACAAACAATCTTAATACATATCAAAAAAATCAACCTTCTAAGAATGAAGCCAAGATGGAAGAACTCTTGGGGAAAAGGGGAAGGATACCAATCAAATGTTGGGGATGTAAAGAAGATCACATGTACAAAATTTTCCCTCAAAGAGAAGACAAAATGAGGACATTGCACAATATTCACGAGGCTACTATAGTAGAAGACATGGACCGAAATATTCCAAGGATATATGCATCTCTGGAAGATCGACGTGTATTACATTAATCCCATATGATTGAGGTGGAAAGTAAGATCATAAATCATCGTGTTTCTATTTTAATTGATTCAAGAGCAATCCATAGTTACATTGATCCTAAAGTAGTGGACATCTTCCATTTGATTAAAAATAAGTTTGAAATATCAATGTTTGTTCAATTAGCCATTGGGACCAAAAGAAGGATCAATGAGACTGTCAGATGTTGTCCAGTAGACTTGAATGGAGTGAATACAAAATCTGACTTGAATATCATACCATTAGGATATTATGATATCCTAATTGAAATGGATTGGTTGGAAAAGCGTCATGTTATCCTAGATTGCCACAACAAGAATTTTACATGTCTTGATGAAGAAGGAAAGGAGAGCATTGTTCAAGGTATTCCAAGACCCATTTCTATTAGGGATATTTCAGCCTTGCAACTAAATAGATGTTTCAAGAAAGGATTTCAATTGGATGTAGCTCATGTGAAGGAGCCAGACAAGCCCAAAGGGCCAATTCTTGAAGAGTTTTTAGTGTTGCAAGATTTTGAGGGTGTACTCAAAGAAATACCAGGATTTCCACCAAAGAGGGATATAGATTTCTCTATTGATTTGTTGCCAAGAGATACCCGAGTATAAAATAATCCTTATAGAATTATCACACTATAATTAAAAGAATTAAAAATGAAGCTAGAAGAATTGTTAAAGAAAGGGTACATACTCCCAAGTGTTTCACCTTGGGGAGCACTAGTAATCTTTGTGAAAAAGAAGGATGGTACATTGAGGTTTTGTATTGACTTTAGACACAGTGAGTAAAGCCGCTATGAAGAACAAATAACCTCTACTCAGAATTGATGACCTCTTTGATCAAATAAGAGGAGAAAATATATTTTCAAAGATAGACTTGAGATCATGATATCAACATGTGAGAATCAGGGAAGAAGACATCAATAAGATAGCTTTTAGAACCAGGTATGGGTATTATGAATTTGTAGTGTGCCATTTGGACTGACCAATGCACCAGTTGTATTTATGTGCTTAATGAATGAAATATTCATAAAGTATTTGGATAAGTTTGTCATTGTGTTTTTGGATGACATACTTATTTATTCCAAGTCAGAGAAAGAACATTAACATCACTTGAGATTGGTACTACAAGTGCTAAGGGAGCATTAATTGTATGCCATGTTGAGCAAGTGCTCTTTTTACCAAGAGTAGATCCATTATTTGGGGCACATCATTTCAAAGGCAGGTATAGTAGTAGATATAGAGAAGATTGAAGCCATTAAAGGATGGCCAACACCAAAGAACTTTTTAGAGGTCAGATCTTTAATGGGATTAGTTGGATACTGTAGGAGGTTTATAGAAGGAATTTCCAAGATTGTCCATCCCATCACTTATTTGCAAAGAAGGGAACTAAGTTTGAATGGAAAACAAAATGTGAAGAAAGTTTCCAACAGTTGAAGAAGTTACTTATGGTTGCACCTATTTTGAATAGTGTTGATCCAAATGAAAAAAAAATGGTATGCACAAATGCATGCAAAGAAGGACTTGGTGGAGTCCTTACTCAAAATGGACTTGTCATTAACTATGAGTCCAGAAATCTTAAAGAACATGAAATGAATTATGCCACACATGATTTGGAGCTTGCCTCCATAGTTCATGCATTGAATATGTGGAGTCACTACTTAATGGGGAATAAATTTGAATTGAGGATAGACCATAGTCATCTAAAATATTTTTTTGAACAACCAACTTTAAATGCCAGGAAAACAAGATGGCTGAAATTTTTAAGTGAATATGACTTTGACATCAATCATACCAAAGGTAAAGAAAATAAAGTTGTTGATGCACTCAAAAAAAAGGTACATATCATGCATGTTAGAGCCATTAGTATGCATAGCTCAGATTTAAAGAGATGTTATCGTTACATACCAGCATTACCTATAGGTAAAAGAAAGATTACAACAGGAAGATGTAGGATATAAATTTAAAGAGTATAAGATGAGAGAAGATGGAATACTTATGCATAAAAAAAAATTATATTCCTAATTCTGGAGAACTAAGGAATTCGATGTTAAAAGAAATGAATAATGTTCCATATGTCAGACATCCTAGTTATTAGAAAACAATCGAAGCAATAAGAAGCCAATAATTTTGGCCAAGAATGAAGAAGGATGTTGTTGATTACATTGCTAGGTGCATGAAATTTCAAAGAGTGAAGGATGAGCATAGATACCTAGCAGGTTTGCTATAGCCATTACCAATCCCAGAGTGGAAATGGGAAGTGGTAGCCGTTGATTTTATCATTAAATTTACCATGACAACAAGGCAACGTGATTCAATAATGGTAGTGATGGATAGATTGACAAAGGTTGTTCATTTTATTCCAGTGAAACTAAGTCACAAGACACCTAATATTTCATAAATTTACATGAAGGAAATTGCTAGGTTGCATGGTGTACCTAAGGCAATTGTTTCAGATAAAGATTCAAAGTTTACTTCAAACTTTTGGAGAGGGTTGTTTAAGGGATTTGGTACAAATCTAAATTTGAGTACAACATACCATCCATAGTTAGATGAGTGGACAGAGAGGGTGAACCAAGTGATTGAAGGTATGTTAACAATGCATGTGATGGATAAGTCATCCAAGTGGGAAGACTATTTGCATTTGGTTGAGTTTTCCTACAACAATGGGTATCAAAATTTATTGAAGATGAGCCCATTTGAAGCTCTATATGTTAGAAAATGCAATACTCCAGTGAGTTGGGAAAACCCAGCAGACAGAGTAGTACTCGGGATAGAATTTCTCATGGATATGGAAGAGAAAATGGTTAAAATTAAGTAGAATTTAAAACCAGTACAAGCTAGGAAAAAGAGTTATGCAAATAAGAGTATGACAACCGGAGAATTTAAAGTGGTAGAGCTTGTATTTTTGAAAGTGAATCCCAAGAAAATCTCATTGAAATTAGGCAGTTGTACCAAGCTAGCAGCTAGATTATGTGGTCCATCTTAAATATTGGACAAAATAGGACCAGTTTCATACATGCTTGCATTGACTTCTTCCATGAATGTGCATAATGTATTTCATGTACCTTTTTTGAAAATGTATGTGCATGATCATAACCATGTCATTGATTGGAATATGATTTAGGTGGAGCCAGAAGGAGACTTCCATGTACAACTAGAGTGTATAATTGACAGGAAGTTTATGGTGCTCCAGAACAAATCCATAGGGTAGGTAAAGGTTCAGTGGAAATTCTACAGCCCTGAAGAAGTGATATGGGAGTTGGAAGATGCAATGTGGGAGGCATACCCACAATTATTTTTGAATTTTTGATGAAAAAATTGTATATATGTAAACCTACATGGTGATACACACTTAGGACAATACCAAAATAAGGGGGATGGGAATGTAACACCCTAGTTTTTATCCACGTTATCAACAATGTATTTTTGTTTATTTGATGAAAGGATGGAGTGTTTGTAAAGTTGAAAGGCCAAAGAGCCTAGCAATGCAATAGCATTAATGTTAATAATAAAAACACATCATTAGCTACAAGACATATAAGGACAGTGTCATAGGGGGGTATGATTCGACGAGAGAGGGGGGATAAAGGGGCTAAGCCAATTTATTATATTTTATTAAACCCATCTTGGAATTAGTTGGGAAAGTGGTTACATGAGCTTCTTGGGGAATCCATGTGGTGCATTATTGCATGAAATTATATAAACCATGATTTTGGTTGTTGGGGGGTTTTTCATTCATTGTTACTCATTTTTTCCTCATTGATTCTTTCTCATTTTGGTTCATGTATTTGGCATGGGAACAAAATGTTGGAGGTAGAGATCCATTTCTAGTTAGTTTTAGGTATATATTGTTTATCCCATCAAGAAATTAATGCATATGTGCATAAGAATGATGGAAGTTGTGAAATAATTGTCCACAATTGATAATCCTTAGAGCTTCCAACATTGATATTTTCTAGCCAGTATCATTGGAGCCCTTAAAAGAAGAGAAATCTCCTAAGGGACTGCATTGTAGAGAAGGTGGTTCATTTCTCTGGGTTGTGCAGAATAAAGGGGAAAGAGAGTTGGTAAGTTAGGAATTGTTGTGTGGTTGAGAAAATTGTGAGAGCTTGATAGCTAACTTGTGTGTGTGTGTGTGAAACTTATAATTGGTGTAGGCACCCATCCTTTTGAATTCATAGTCTCATCTCGGGGGTGGCCTATTGTAGAGAGTTAATGTGCAACTAAGCCTAAGGTTGGGTGGAATGCTCGATGTTTGCATCCAATCGATGAAGTTTATCTTTAAAGATAAGTTCTATGTGTATTTAATTCATGTTGTGTTAATTACTTTATAATGTTGTATGTTGCATGCGCATATGATTAATTCATGTTTTCTTGAATTATGTGTGAGTCTATAATTGTTAATATGAATCTTTATTGTCGCATGGGCCTTGGTTCTAGTGCATTATTCTTGTTTTATTTTAAATAGTATCATAGGCTCAAATTCACCCAAGAACACAATTTTTTGAGGTACCTAGGAAAGGGGTATGTTACAAAACACATAGCTAGAAATAGGTCTCAAGTGGCAAAAAAGTTATCAATTGTTCCACAAATTCTTACCACAAATAGTGTAGAAGAATTTAACCCTTCTATCCCATCAAATAACATTGAAGAAACTCACGACGTTGGCCACATAGAGAAAGATGAAGTTAATACCCAAGACCTCGTTGCTTAACTAGAAGAAGCCAAGGGCAAAGGCCCTTAAATGGAAGAGACTTGTAGAATCTAGGAAGGAGTACATAAATTTCCCTACCTCAGCATGAGCAAAAAATTTCAAACTTGCAAGAAAAATTCTAGATCCTTGAAATGCAACATCTGGATAATAAGGAAATAACTTGGGGATGAAATTATGGCATTAAAGACAAAATTGGAAAGGTAAAGGGAAGAGATTGAAAACAGAGTTGATAGGTTTGATATATTAGAAGCATTAGTCACTAAAGCTATTGAGATTGTAGAGGATATGTTCTCTTGTATGACCCCAACAAGAACCTATACATTGTACCTCCGGGAACAATGACATAGGTTCCAATTGGGAAAAATCACCAATTACCTCCCTTTCTAGATAAACAACCAAATGGAGTTTGTTGAATTTTATCACAATGAAATGAAAGGGAGAAGAAACTCATGTGTGAGTTCTCTCTTCATAATTATGTCATGCCTCACCCCTATAGGTGGTCTCCCAATCCTTAAGTGGGAGATTCCCAACTCAAATATTTTTTGTCATGGGTTCAACATGAGAAAATCAGAGTTGTAGAGGCACGAAAACATGGAATGAAAAATTCAGTAGAAACCTTTGGATGAGGGATGAAACAATCAGCCTAAATATTATCAAGGAACCATGTAAAACTAACCTCATAAGTAGATTTGGTCCCACTCCTTGAATAAAAATAGAAAGGAGCAATTGTCTAGTATGAAACTATGATGAACAATTCAAAGAAGAAGGTCCTATAGCTCTGCCAGAGCAGGTGGGAAGAGCTTACATCTGCTCTCAAAACTCACCATAGAATTTGATGGCTGACTTGTTCAGAGCATAATTATACACAGAAACCCTGAAAAATATGAATCTCAAATTATTTCAATTAAGCTTCAAATATCCTCTCTTCCTCCATCCCATTCCTCATGGAAATCCATAGGAGTAGATGAGTAGGGACAAAGGAAGAGATGGAGGAAGATAGAGCAAGAAGCAAGGTACCACATCAAGGACTCTAACACTCAAATTGTGGCATATTATTTCAAAAAGTCATACATAGACTAGCATCTTGAAGAGGAGGATTGAGTAGGTTAAATATATGTTCTTAGGGAATTGTTTTTGTTGCACAAGGGAATTCAAAGCCTCGAGTTGGGTCATGATGGTGGGCCTTCAATTTGCTTCTTTCATGGCCCATCTCATGTCTAAATTTGATACATTTTTCTTCTTAAGCTAAGACCTTCTTTGAAAACATCAATACTTTTAATGACAAATGTAGATATTATGACTCATTCTTATTTAATCAAATATGATTTAGTTAATTTCAAATCAAATGTAATATATGCTTAAATTTCAAGAGATTCAATCCATAAGACAAGTTGATCTCCTTCACTTATTACCGCAAACCACTTTTTTGAATGGTTGAGAAATTTAAGGGATCTTGTCCCTTCACAACCTTAAGAGCTACCAACTCTCAGAAATAGAAATAAAGACTACAAGCAATTCGATTTCCTTTTTATCTTAGGGATTTAAATTGACTAAGAGGGAAAATAGTCACTTGGAACAACATGCAAAAAATTAAGAAGTTAAGGGACAACTCCCACCAATCAAGGGATTGATTAGATGGGATAGATAAAAATCAATTCAAGTACAATTAAGGGATAGTTGATAGAATAGACAGTGATATTATCCTTTCATTTTTGTTGTTGTTGTTCAATTTAATTCAAATTGTAGTGAAGACGTAGATTTATGCTCTCGTGTTCTATGCATTTTTATGAAGAAAGGAAATATATTTTTGTTGAATTTTTAAGTCTTTGAGTGTCTCTAAGGATTAGACTAAGGAATTCCTTGAGTAGGACCCACTCAAGGAAAGGAATAGGAACCCCTATGATCATTTTCTTTCTTTTTCTTTTATTTATATTTTCAAGTAGATAGACTTCTATAGAAAATAGGGTACTAGTTTATTTCACTTTATTTTCTAACATTACTTTCATTTCCTATATTTATTTGAACAATAATTTTTATTCATGTGTTTTTCTTAAATGACTTAATTTACAATGTTTAGTACCTTGATATGGATCCTATGAATCTCACATATGATACTTAGTATTGTAAGATTTAAATAGTCTAACAGTAGTGCAAGGTCATTAGTTCAAGGAGACCTTCTCATATAATTAAATTTTCATGGAAGAAGTAAAGACCCTAGACCTTATTTTGTCTTATGCACATTGTTAAAAGAGATAGGAGTCAAATCCATGGACCTGAGTGCATGAAGGATAAATTAGAATGAGTTATCAAAGTTGAGCATTTTCTTTATCATAGTTTTCCATTAGAATTAATAGTTCATATTTGACCTTTGTAGTTTGCATACATAGTGCACAACACCTCATAAAATTTCATGATCCCTAGGCTGATAATTAAAGTGTAGTTGAGATATTTAGTAGATATATTGTTGTGATTATTTGGCCCGCCACCTTTCCTAGTTAGACCTAAGGCATTGTTTCTTATTGCCTCATGTCCTTATTGGTGATCCATGAGCATGATCATCTCCCACACCCTATTTTTCACCTTGTTGATGTATTCCACCTCCCATGCCTTCTTTATTGTTCAATTAGTATCACCACCTCGTATGCTTATACCATATTTGTGTTGGTGTATGATACCTTTCTCATGTTGTCCTAGTGTTGACATACGTTTCTTGATGCCTTCACTAACACCTCGTTATCATCATGGTCTGTGCTCTTTCATCAACTTCTTTACAATGTTGCTTCTTCATTCATTTTCTCGCATCCCACTGGAATTATTTATTATCACCTTTTCTCCTCCCTTATTCCTTCCACCTCCACTTGCTTCCTATCCTTCCTTAAGAGTTGGTGTCGCAATCCTTTCCCTGATTGAGGCAATCCACTAACCTTTATTTTGAAAATGCATGCCTTTACTAGATATTGAGATCATCATACCTATTACACCTAAGATAGCTTCCATTTCCATCTCCCATGATTAGGCAAGTGCAAGTATAATATTTTAACTCCTACACTCATATTTCATTGCTTCTTGCTCTTTCATTTTCTCTCTACCTTATATATGTTTGATGTCATGTTAATTTTCTTTTTCCAAGTAAAACCTCACAAGAAAACCTAATGGGTGTTTCC
>ML782769.1:104460-115514 GCA_009831015.1 Picea engelmannii | reverse complement strand
AACATTGTTGCAGTAATAAAACACCAAGGACGATGTTATTCCAAGGGGGAGGGGATGTAATATCTCGGTTTGACCCTCTTGAATATTGTAAGTATTTTATTTATGTAGTTAATAAAAAATGACCAAGGCCGGTGGAGCAAGAGTGCCTAAAGGGGCTATGATACCACAAGAGGGGAAAGTTGAGGGGGTCTAAGGGGGGTTTATGCCTGAAAACATCTACCTTATGTTACCTTGAAGTTTGAACCTTCACTCATTTCAAAATCTGAGTTGCAAATTTAAAAGAGGTTAATATGAGTGGAGGAAACAAATTCCTCATTCTAAGCCAACATTTCTTAAAAATTAGCAAATCGTCTTCCCTACATTCTTGGAACTAGGAAGAGTTGAATTAGGACTCTCTTACCATCTTTCACTCATGTACAAGAAGATAAATTTGAATGGGAGAGGGGAGATCATTTTTGGGAAGAGGGAAAATGGGAGTTGTTGCTGAAAAAAGAGGTTTCCCGTGACATGTGATAGAACGGCCATGAAATGAAGCCATGAGAGCTTTGGGAAAATCCAAGAACCAAAATAATTTCTACTGGAGTTGAGAGACATCAACCACACATTGACCAAAATTTAAGGGAGGATACTTCTGAAGGACTGTTGAGCAGAGAAGGAATACCTCCTTGTGTTGTATGGGCAGGCATTGTGATGCCAAGGCTACTCTGTCTTCAAAAACTCAACAGTGAAATATTGGTTGAGTAATCTTCTTACTCTGTGAATTAAGAGACTAGAGTGTGTATTTTGCATTGCATCTTCTCACTGGTGGTATCATAGCTCGGCTAGGGGGTTGTGTCCATAGCATACTACCTACAGTTGGGTGGAAATAGTCTGGTTTGTAGCATTTCACAGATAAGTTTATAAATTTGTTTCTAAAATTTTAGAAAAATGTTGTGCTTTTAGTCCCATCAATTCTGTCTCTAGTTCCTAAGGACTCCTATAGATCATTTTTTTGTAGTTGTTGATTGGATTAAATTTTGGCAAATCCATCTTTGTGGAGGGATAAAATGTGATTTTGGTAGAAATTATAGTCAGGGGCCTTGGCTCTGTTGTGATTCTTCTAGTTTTGGGGATCGTGGGAGTGATGTATTACGCAAGTGGTGATAACAAAGATTATTATAGTTGGTGTTTCCTTTATATTGTTCATGCACATTATTTTTCAGTCTGTAGCAGAGTACTAGAAAAATCACATGGAGCAAAATAATAGTAAGTTGAGTAGAAAAGATGCACTAGAACAGACCTGAAGTCTGTTATCTCAGTTATCTTCTTCTGGGCAGACTGATGTGGCCTGAGATATGGATCTCTCCTACACATTGGCTTCAGCCTTCCATGTCAATTCCAGTGCCATGGAAGCATTAAATTTAAGAGAACTGTGCAGTGGTGAGATCCATAGTGGAGCTCAACATCTATCACCGAGGAGCTACACTGGACATAGAGCAAACTTCCTTTATCGTAGGTACCAGGTCTAAGGTTTAACTATCCTGCCAATTTAATCTTGGAATTGCATCTGACCTCATCCTTTTGGATATTATGTCATTTGGGTGGGGAAAATGAGAGTCAAAGGAATCCCTGGTGGATGGCTTCATAGTCCATTGACCTCACCATTAGACCAATTCGTGTTGGCTTTGTTCGTAACTTTTAATCACTCTGAGTGAGGGATGGTTGCATTTTGGACTGTGAAAGTTGAGCCATGTCTCACGGTCCATGTTCTTGGATAATAATTGAACCTACTTTATTCTAGAATTAAGCTGGTAAGACAAACTGGTCTTGAGATCTTGTGATCCCAATGAAGTAAGGCCATACTAGTTTTGTTTTAGGGATTTTTAAAATAGGAATGCACGTGTATATATTCATGGATTGCATTTGTACACACAATACAACTTAGGGAGGATTTGGCACACCAAGCAGTGAACAAAATCTTTAGGGATGAATTGGAAACTTCGCTCACAATTCAATGCGCAAGTGGCCCTTATTAGTAGCTTTACATTGCCCTCCCCTCAAAAGAAAAAGAAAAGTATAATAGCCTATCATGAAAAAAGTGTTGAAATATCAACTTATGCCTAATCTTGAATATTACACCTGCATTCAAGACATAAGCATTTGTGCTATTGTAACCAAACTTGTCCAAGGAAATTTATATGTTCTAGGAAAAGTTCAAGTCTGGTTGTTTTTCATTTAATATTGAATTTTATAGCTCATGCTCTACATTTTTTAATATTAATATGTGAATGTTCTTGTTCATGCTCCAAATTTTTGTATTCAATATATGAATGTTAGTTGTTCATGCTCCACACGACTTTTTTTCTATGAAATTTTCTTGTATTTGTTGATCCTCAATGTTCCATTGGCTTTTGCAGTGTCAAACTGATTGCACAAATACATGGTTGAGGCTTCTAGAAAATAGAAGGAAGTTTTTTTTTTTAAAAGAATTATCCAAATTGTGGAATAAAGTGAAGTCATATATTCCATGGGGAGAAGGACAATGTGTACCATCTAAAACCTTAATGATTGATGATATCCCTTATAAAGCTTTGTGCAATCCTCCACATATTGTAGTGTTTCTTGATCCATATGAAGCTACCAATAATCAAGATGACATTTTAGCTCAGTATTGCTATCCAGAGTTAAACATAATGTTTGGTGACAAGTTCTATTTCTTATTTTGGGGGATAATTTGTGAGTAATAACCATCCAAATACATGCACCCCAAGGTGTTTTTCTTAAATCACCGGTAGATAAAACTAAGGGTATATTATAGGTGAGGATGTCCATGATGGGGATCCCAACTACTTTAGGTGGTTGAAGGAAAAAATAAATTCATTGTATAGGATTATTGGGTGGATGGTCTTTAAAAGAAGGGGCTTATCGAAGGATGGTGCTTCATCATTCTATGATGGTGATGGTGATACAAAGGGGAAAAAAGGTTCCTTAGGGGGACTAGGAATATCTTTAGAGTTGTGGGAATACATCTCAAATGGGAGGGGTGGTTCCCTAATGGAAGAAGAGATGGAATAGATGGGAGATTATCTCAAATAGTTAACTTTGGGAGGAAGGCCATAGTAATCCCCAATTAACGAAGAGTCCATGAAGATGTTAGGGCCCATCCAAACAAAGGATGGAAGGGGATGAGTTCCTCTAATGGTGGAGTGCATGTATATGTTATGGGAAGAAGGTTCTCCAACTTGTGATGAATTGAAAGAAGGATAGGATGCATGGGAATCATGACCATGGGCCACTAAATGTTGTTGGGGGAAAGTGTTTGGAAAGATCACAAATGGTTGAGGGTTAGGGGTGCCCCTGTGGGTAGTGAACATTGTTGAGTGGGAGATTTTTATCTTGGTTATCATGTAGGCCTCACAAGTGTTGAACCTTGAGAATTTCATGACAATGATGGGTGTAATGGCCATATGTCCCACAAATAGCATAGGGGTGGTTGGTTTGTAGGTAGTTGGAACAATCCTTGTTTATGTTGGTCCTAAGGGGGGTGGTTCAAATCTTAATCAGGGTTATAGCACTAGTTTCTCTCTTACCCTTGGTACAAGTTGTGATCATTCTTAGCTTGACCCTTTTTTGGGGGATTTTGGTTGGTTTGGCTTAATGGATTATGTTGTGCAAAAATTTGACCAAAGTGGGAGGAAAGGTTGACTAAGTTGATATGGGATGAAAACAAGGAAATGGTTAGGGGGAATTGGACTTGTGGAAAACTAGAAAAGGGGAAATATGGATTCTAAAGAGGAGGGCATCCATAAGAGGTATTTGGTCCATAGGAAGTGGTGGGGTCACCATGAGAATTGTAGCACCACGAGATGCACCATGTCCTTCATAAAATGTACTAGCCTTGCCATGAGTGGAATTATGCCAACCATAATGGTGATCATAGAGGTTAGGTCCAAGGGACATGGACATGCTATCAAAATATTACATAAGGGTGGAAGTCATTGAACCTATGATGCCATCGACAACATGGGATGCCCTTGACATTGAAGGTGGGTCATGTGAAGGGTGTGGAGGGACATCAAGGATGATGGTATACAAGTACCATGATTATCTGTAAATAAGTCAAATTGTTGGGACTTTAAGATTGCCTCGTCTTTATTTTTGTGCATGGTGGTGGCTGCATCTGTGGTAATAACATGAAGTAGTTATTTCAAAAACCAATCCATGTGGAATGGGTCTTTGAGGTCAATCTTACATAGGTTGCATTTGCAATGCCACTCATGGATATGGTCCATGATGTGAATACACGTGGTAAGGATCTCAACTCCAATGAGGCAAGTTAGTATTTGGAAAAAGGTCAAGAATGTTGTGGCAAGGAATGCAAAGGTGGTACGGGTACTAGATGGGATTTCAACATACCATTTGTTGGAAACTGTAATAGTTCATTCAAACAACCTAAGACCAATGGAATATTCTATGACATTATTGGAGGAACATAATAGATAAAAGGCCATCACGTGAGGGGAGGGTACTCCCTTAGTCTACCTTAAAACTTGGTAGCCATTTCCTACTAAGGGGGGTCATGAAGGATAGGGTCATTAATAAGATGTGGCAATTCCAGGAATTTTAAACTAGCCATGAATAACAAGATCTTTAGAGAAAAGTTTGTAACCGCATTGCCTCCCAAAGTAGGTGGTGGTGGACAATGAGGGGGTGGGGAGGGGTGATTGTTTATATTCTCCTATTCCTACCATGGTCACTAAAGTGTCTATGGTGCACCAAATAGTGGCATGTCTAGCTAATGAGATAGACAAATGTGGGAGACCACTAATCCACAAAGAGTGTCTAGGATGGCAAGGGCTCGCAATTGTGTCTTCAATCTCAAATATTTAGGTATAATTGTAATCAACCAATTATTTTAAAATAGGTGTACTAATGTGTGAATGTCTCCAAAGGTGGAAAAAATGGTTTTGGTAATAAGTTTGTATAATTGTGGAAAAAATTATTTTGGTAACAAGTTTGTGTGCATTTGGTCATTCCTTGCATCACATTATGTCTCTAAGCATGGCCAACCACATTGTGTGTCCAACGGTGGAAAAAATAGTTTTCGTAACAAGTTTATGTGATGATAAAAAGTTAAAATCACGCTCCTAAGAGTCTAGCAAGGGTTAAGCAATGCCACAATGGATAAAAAGTGCCTTCTAATTATCGTAAATGATAATGATGAAATTCACCAATAAGGAAAGTGAAGGAATGACAAAGGCAATTAAGCTCCACCCAAGGTGATGAAATCCAATGGAGCTCTCATTATCTATCTCAAGTGCCCTCATAATCCATAAAATCTACCTAGTGCTAAGCATAAGGATGACCACGAAGACGCCTCTTCATGAGTCGTTGACAACGGATTATCAACGTCAGTGATCATGCAATGCATTGATTTAAATAATTTGAAGACTCACACAAATATGTTGGTCCGACCACAAGATTGACACCAAAAAGATTGCACATCCCTTGTGTTGGAAAAATCACCCGCTAGAAAGGATTTTCAAGCTCCCTATGGCAACTTCTATGTTTCAATGAGAAATTAATAAGGAGAGTTTTTTGAATGCCTAACTCCAAGTTCTTATCTTCAATTGTTCGATTTATCAAACAAGATTTAGTTGGTTCTATTAATAGGTTAATTTTTTAAGCCTTGGCTTAACAGCATGAATTGAGCCTATTGTCTTTTAAGGAGTGTTGAAGGAGGTGGGGCATTGTCTAAACTATTTTTTAATCATCCAAGTCACTAAAAGCACAAGGTGAAGAGAATAATATGATATGAAAGGGGCTTTATGTTCTTTAGTATGTGCACAAGTGGTGTGAAGTTGTTAAAATTGAAAAACTTACTTGAAAGTAAATAACATAAGTGATATATGTTGGAAAAGTGAAGTGTTATTTTATCAATTCCAATTTCTCAAGCAAATAAACAACAATTATCACACCATATAATTTTGGAAAAAATTACAATGCAAACCCTCATCCACTCAACAAGTAAATCCCCTTAAACAATTAATGTTTCTAACTATTGCATGGGTATAAACTTATGGATAGAGTGCAATTACATGACTTTGCTTGCATGTGTGTCACGTAGTTCAAGAAATGGCAGATTGTGTGACCTATTGCCCATGCAATAGTGTAGAAATAACTTCATTAGTCGCATAGTTTTTCAGGAATCATGAGAACTAAATAGCTAGAAATCAATAATCCTCACAACTACGTTTTGGGGGAAAATGGAATTGATACTATGATGTGTAATTTGATGTAAAGAATGGCCAAACACACACAATTAATAGGGTGTAGTTAGAAAAAAATGAAAAAGGTGAGTCGTGTGAGTAAACCAAAACAAACTAAGTTATTTCCCCAAGCATGTGATAAATTGAAGTGGAAGAATAAGAGAGAAACAAACCTTGAGGTAAGCTTATTGGTGACTTGGCTTGGATGTGGAGCAAGAAGAAGAGGATTCCAATAGAGAAGATCGAGGGGGTGGAGAGGGGTGATCGTTTAGATTCTCCTATTCCTACCATGGTCACTAAAGTGTTTGTGGTGCACCAAATAGTGGCATGTCTAGCTAGTGAGATAGACAAAGGTGGGAGACCACAAATCCACAAAGAGTGTCTAGGATGGCAAGGGCTCATAATGTTGTCACCAATCTCAAATATTTAGGTATAATTGTAATCAACCAATTGTTTTAAAAGAGGTGTACTAATGTGTGAATGTCTCCAAATGTGGAAAAAATGATTTTGGTAAAAGTTTGCGTGATTGTGGAAAAAATAATTTTGGTAACAAGTTTGTGTGCATTAGGTCATTCCTTGCATCACATTATGTCTCTAATCATGGCCAACCACATTGTGTCTCCAATGGTGGCAAAAATAGTTTTCATAACAAGTTTGTGTGATGATAAAAGTAAAAATCACACCCCTAAGACTCTAGCAAGGGTTAAGCAATGTCGCAATTGCTACAAAATGCCTTCTAATTGTCGTAAATGACAATGATGAAATTCACCAATAAGGAAAGTGAAGGCATGTCAGAGGAAATTAAGCTCCACCAAAGGTGATGAAATCCAATGGAGCTCTCATTATCTATCTCAGGTGCCCTCATAATCTACAAAATATACCTAGTGTTGAGCATAAAGATGACCACTAAGACGCCTCTTAGTGAGTCATTGACAATGGATTATCAACGTCAGTGATCAAGCAATGTATTGATTTAAATAATTTGAAGACTCACACAAATATTTTGGTCTGACCACAACATTAACACCAAAAAGATTGCACATCCCTTGTGTTGGAAAAAAACACCCGCTAGAAAGGATTTTCAAGCTACCTATGGCAACTTCTATGTTTTAATGAGAAATTACTAAGGAGACCTATTTGAATGCCTAACTCCAAGGTCTTATCTTATACCATCAATTGTTTGATTTTTCAAACAAGATTTAGTTGGTTCTATTAATAGGTTAATTTTTTAAGCCTTGGTTGGTGGCATGAACCCATCCTATTGTCTTTTAAGGAGTGTTGAAGGAGGTGGGGCATTGTCTAAACTATGTTTGAATCATCCAAGTCACTAAAAGCACAAGGTGAAGAGCATAATATGATATGAAAGGGGATTTGTTTTCTTTAATGTGTGCACAAGTGGTGTGAAGTTGTTGAAATTGAAAAACTTACTTGAAAGTAAATAACATAAGTGATCCATGCTGGAAAAATGAAGTGTTATTTTATCAATTCCAATTTCTCAAGCAAATAAACAACAATTATCACACCATATAATTTTGGAAAAAATTACAGTGCAAATCCTCACCCATTCGACAAGTAAATCCCCTTAAACAAGTAATGTTTCTAACTATTGCATGGGTATAAACATATGGATAGAGTGCAACATGATCTTGCATGCATGTGTGCTACATAGTTCAAGAAATAACAGATTGTGTGAACTATTGCCCATGCAATAGTGTAGAAATAGCTTCATTAATCATATAGTTTTTCAGGAATGATGAAAAATAAATAGCTAGAAATCCATAAGCCTCACAACTAAGTTTTGGGGAAAAATGCAATCGATACTACAATGTGTAATATGATGCAAATAATGTCTAAACACACACAAACAATAGGGTGTAGTTAGAGAAAAAATGAAAAAATTGAGTCGTGTGAGTAAACCAAAACAAACTAATCTATTTCCTCAAGCATGTGATAAACTGAAGTGGAAGAATACGAGAGAAACAAGCCTTGAGGTAAGCTTATTGGTGACCTAGATTCGATGTGGAGCAAGAAGAAGAGGATTCCAATGGAGAAGCTTAATCAAAGAACCTGCACACAATGACAATGAAAACTAAAACTACAATTCTCCCATAATACTAACAAATCAAATGGTTCGTATAAAATCTGAAGAAGATGCATGCAAACCATTTTAATAAGATTTTAGGGGAGAAAGAACTTGAATGCATTGTATTTCAATATGAAGAACACAATACAAAATTGAAATATTTCACCTCGAGGGAGTGATGAAGATGACCTCCAAGATCTCTCTTCTAGGGTTGAGGAGGGGTCTTTCCTCCTTATGAGTCTCTTATTGATTTGGGAGTGATTTGAGTAAATTTCCCCCTTATGTAATGGGAAATGGAGGGGAATATGGGTAGCACAAACACCTCTGAAGCCCAATGAATTGGTTTGAATCAAGTGAGCTTGCAATCCCAAACTAAACTCTTGTAGCTTAATTACTCTCATTGAACCTATTTAATTGCATGAAGGAGGCCTTTATTTATAGGTTTTCCTAGAGGATGAAGTGGAGATCTTTTCCAAATCTTAACCCATGTGATTTCCTTGATTGACTCAAGTAATATGAAAAAATTGTTGGAATTGGGATTAACTAGGCATTTCAAGACTAAAGTTATGCATGAAGGAACCATGGTATTTGACGAGCAATGAAATTTAATGCATTGTAGGTGAAATAAGAATTGTGCAGGTATCAAAGTATTACCTATGCAATTTGTTAGACACTTGAACTGAGTGACTGCACAATTCTCCTTTTGGTCAAATTTTTGGTTTTAGTTAGATCCTTCATGACTAATTGGGATTTTCTCCATTATTTTTTGCTTCATTTTGGTGGTTAATGTTGGTTTATAATGTCGTATCTATAAATCATCTTAGGTGTGCAACCATGTGAAAGTGACATGATAACATATTCAACACTACAACCACAAGGAATGTTCTAGCACAACTTGAGCAAGGGAGGTATCAAACCCTTATGAGGAACTTGGGTCTCCATTTAGTACAAATTTTTATATCATTATATGTGGAAAATCTAGTGTTTTTTTGTATTGGGGACTGGTGCATGTCTATTTTGCAGGAGGATTGAGGTACATGTGGAGGATTGTTTAAGAGGTGTAACACTCTCTTACAAAGCCTTCATAACTCTCATCCTTAGCCCAAGAATATCAACGCCTACAATGATGCTCATCTAAGTGATTTCTTCCCCTTTTCCTCCCTTTCATTTCCACTTATTTTAATTAGTTTACTAAAGTATATTGGAAATTAACCATAAGTTAGCTTTCACTTCCTTTGTTAATTGGTTATTAATTACTTGTAGGAAATCTAGTTTAAGTACCCTAATTAACCTATTACCTATAACTAATTAAGATCAAAACCTTATTTAATATAGAGGCTTTTCTCCCCTCTATTTTCTTTCTCTCTTCCTCTTCCTTAGGGTTTCTTAGTTTTGCCCTAAAACTAAGTGGAAACTCCTTTGGTGGTGTTTGTAGTAGGGTGGGTCCCCATCCCTACTCATATGCTACAAACATCATTGATGATATCGGTGTCATGCTTTGAAATCCCTATCTAACTCATGGTAGTATATCCATATGGCTTCATACCTTATGGGCTCTCTTTATCCATAGCCTATACTCCACCATTGCAATGAAACGGGGGAGTATCACCATCCTTATCAAATTTGATTACATTTTGTCAACCTTATCAGTTAAAGGTATCATCCATGGAATTTAAACACGGGTCTCCTCCAAGGGAACCCATGACTTTCACCAATCCACCTTCCCATGTTGACATTTATGTGGTTTATTACATGCTATTAATATAGTGGCATATTCCAATGGTGGGATTTTGTTCCACATTAATAATTACTCTACTTTTTCCATTTGTATATGTTGGGTGCATGATGTGAATAATCCCACATGCATAACAATTATGAGGCAAAGGGGGTTCATAAGGAAATATCCATGATGTGAATATTCCCACATACATAACAAATATGAGACAAGGGGGGTTTATGAAGCAGTAACCACTGTAATAGTATATCCCTACAATATTATGATAATATTTTGTTCAACATTGTTCCACATCAATAACTATCCCTATGGTGGGATTTAGTTTCACATTAATAATAACAACATTCTAATTTAAGGTTACAGATGTGTACATACCCTACCGCTACTCAAAGTGGGGGGAATATCACCATCGTTCTTTAATAATAGACAAGCTTTAATGAATTTGTTCCGCGTTAATGCTCCTCTTTTAACTAAGAAGAATGGGGATTTTGTTTCATAATGATAACTATACTCCACTATTGCATTGAAGTGGGGGAATATCACCACCCCGCTTTATTAACTAGAGAGATAAACCCATCATTCCATATTAATATATATACTCCAATGTTGCATCGAATTGGGGGAATATCACCACCCTCATTACTAATAAGATAGATGAACCCCTAGACAAACCCCATTGACTTTGTTCCACATAATTAATAACCACACTCCACTATAGAATCTAAGTGGGGGAATATTATCATCCTCGAAAAGACCCCTTGAATTTGTTTGATATCAATACTTGTCTATTAATTAAAAAAATAGTAAAAAGGTAATTTATGAAGCATTACCAACACCAAAAACATTACAATATAAATTTTCATATTGATATTAAACCTGTGTTATTTTTCAAGAAAATAAATCGTTATATTCAATTTTTCAAGTGTGAAATCAGAATATATATGTCGAGTAGTGTTAGAAGGCCCCATATGTATTTATGACAAAAATA
>ML782769.1:72678-100856 GCA_009831015.1 Picea engelmannii | reverse complement strand
AAACCATCAAAACTACATTTCCAACCATAAGTCATTTAATTCATGCAATGCTAGTGAAAACCGAGGAGGCTTGTAGGTGGTCTTTATCATCACAAGAATCAAAGGCATGGGAGAGAACGACCCTCAAAATTAGAGCATTTTTTCTAAAAGAAGAGCATTAGAGTGTGTCGTTGGTGAATATCCAAGAAGTATCCTTGGGGGTGCTTCAATTTAGCTTGGGGAAGACAAACCCTCCTAGGATTTGATCAATTCCTTCGCCTCCTTCTCCAATTCTTGAAACAATGGTCAAGCCCGAGGTTCTTCCTCTTCGTCTTATTTGCTCGAGTGGCGCCAATATTCTTTGTGGAGATCTAGGCATGTGAATTGAACTCCGGTTGACTATGCACCTTCAACGTCACTAGAGGTTGTTTTGGGGAGGAATAAGCCTCCGTTATCAAACAAAAAGTCCGTCCAACTCTCTTGTCTTTGGTGCATTTCTAGGGGTGGCTTTTCTCTTTCCTGTGGACGCTAGGGCTCACCATGGTGGGGCTCTATACTTCTCTGTAGCTATTGAAGAAACCATCAAGGCTCACCTTCCCAACCATTCCCTGACGTGCCCAAGCAATTCACGAGAGTCCTGTAGTAAATCCGGTTGTGCAATATTTATATGGTTCTGTCGACTAGAGCATAATGGCGAGGATTTTCTTCTTCACTTTTAGAGGTTGATTATCTGGAAGAGGGACATAATATAGAGTTCGAAGGTGCTTTATTCTTCCCTAATTCCTCGAGCATATCTTCGAAGGAAGCAGGGTGAAGGCTTCAGTTCATGGACCTTATGTTGAAAATGTCATATATGTGGCCGTGGTGGATAAGTTATTCATGACCTACATGCCCCCGAAAATGTCGCAAACGTAGACTAGGGCCTCATAGATGAGAACTAATATGGATTTGCTAATTAGAGCTTAAAGGCTATTAAATATATCATCACAACAAAAAATTGTAATAGAAGAATGGGTTTCATGATAATGAACCATGAAGAAACCTCCAATGGTTATTTAACAAAATGTAACAAACTTATCATCGAAAAACATAAACTCGAAGAAAAAAACACCTTACAATGTATATATATGATGGCATTCTCTCTTTTTTTTCTAACAAAAAATTACTCATTATATTATATATCACTGTGTACAAAGGAAAAAATCTTAGCCAGTAATATCAACTACAACTGTCCATGATAATGGCGATGATAAACACCCAAACCAACACGCGAGTTGAAGGAAGTATGGCAACCATTACAAATCTCATAGTCCAACAACTATCCACACTTGTTCTTCCAAAAAAGTGTAAACAAAAAGAAACATCATCTATCTCTAATGATTTAGCATAAAGCTAAAGATAATATCAAAGGAGTTATAATATAGGTTCAAGAAAAGAGTAGGACCCTCATTTCCTTCTACCCATTGATTATAAGTTATTTTTCCTTCTTGCATCTGGATAGCCTTCTTGGAAAGAATATTTGCCTCCATATTATATTCTCGATAAATACGAGAGAAGTTGATTGAACTGAATGATTTGTTGCAATCTCTGATTCTGTCCTTCCAACAATCTAAGGAAATTACCTGCAATTTCCTTATGACATTCAACTAGTCAATAATAATTTTAGAGTCTTTGAATACCTGTAAATCCTCAATATGCAACCGAGATGCCAGAATAAGTGTTTCCCAAACTCCTAATAATTATGCCCTAGTATTGATGCCAGGGACACAGTTGAAAGTCCATTTGTATACAGTTTGGTCATTGATCCTAATCAACCCCCCTTCCCCACTCTGTTGTCCATTAGAGTGTGTTGCTCCATCAAACCAGGCCATTGTAGTCAATTCTTGGGGTGATGTTTTAATGGTTATGGATGTAGACACTTTCTGAGAATCTAAATGTCTGTCAATTCCTCCAAGAGACTTGTATACAACTGAACATATAGAAGGACTCCCATTTTCAAAAATTACCTTGTTACGTTCCAACCATATATGCCAACTAACAATGGAGGGAAGAGTAAGGTACTTCAGCTCCTGGTTTACCCAACTTTCATAACAATCATTTCAAAAAATCCCATCCCAAACATTCCTTAAATTTAGTCCTCTTATAATCTTGTGCCAGAGTGAAAAAACAATTGGCCAACATATGCTTAACTGTCTCTGGTTCCTTTGAAAATAAAAGGAATATACTAGGCCCTTCCCATCCTTTACATTGTAAGTTATCCCATGGAAGTATTTTGTTTTCCACACATAACCAAATGAAAAATTTAATTTTTAATGCTAAATCTCAAGTCCACAACTTTCTCCTCCAACTACCAATAGGATGCTGCCAAATTTTTAAAGCTAAGGCACAATAAACACTTTTGACAGATAGTTCACTTGAGTTATCACACCCAATCCATTTTAGCTCATCAAATATGTCCTGGAGTTGAACCCCTGAGCCAATTAAAGCCCTGTAATAAAAATCCCATTCCTTTGCCAAATCTCTAGTGAGCCCAAGTTCGACACTATCTTTCCACTGTGAGCAGATAATGCTTGGCCGGATACTTCCTCTAGCCTGATAGAGTAAGCTTATGTTTCTTTGCTTTAAAGAAGATAAGAGTTCTTGAGAAAGAATAGAGGAGTTCCCCATTCCCATTATCATATCTTTGCCTATTAAAACAGAATGACCAGACCCAAGACTCCAACTCAACCAATGAGTTATAAGATGTAATGACTTTAATAAAAATTTCTAGGTTTGAGAAGCAAAAGTCGTTCTATGTGTAGTCGATTTGAGCCATGTAGATATCGAGCAGTAAGGAAGGTATTTGTCTTTTATGACCCTATGTCAGATACCATCCTTCATCAAGACTCGCCACAGAGAGTTTGTCGCCAACACTTTATTAAAAAGATAAATGTTCCTTAAACCCCAACAACCAAAGAGCTTTGGTTTTGCAATAATCTCCCATCTACAAAGATGAAGATAATGTTTTTCACTATAGCCTGACCAAAGGAAAGTAAAAATTAAATGTCTGATCTTGTTGAGCACATAAACATGTATACAACCAATGCCATCCAATAAACATGTTGACTTTCAAGTACAACTTTAATAAGAACAAAGCACCCACCAAGAGATAGCCACTTGTTACACCAATGACCAATCCTTTTTTCAAATTTTGCAGTTAACCATCTCCAGTCTTCAGCCTTGAATTTTTCGGCCTTAAGAAAATTGGCAAGATATCTAAATCCTTCCGAGAGATCAGCAAAGTTGTAAGGAAAGACTTTTTTGAAGTTTTCTAATATCTCCCATTGAATTCCAGAATGATGAAAGGTTGACTTTGAAAAATTTACCATCATACACGTCGCTCTGCAGAAGATTTTTAGAATGTCGTTAATCTCCTTCCATTCCTGTAAAGAAGCCCTAGTCATAATCAGTACATCATCCACACAAAAAAAAGGTGGAGTATCTTAACTAATTTGGAGACCTTCACACCCGTCAACTTCCCTTCAGCCCGACCTTTCTTTAGAAGCAAACTAATTCCTTCCATCACTAAAATAAACAACAATGGAGATAAAGGGCATCCTTGTCTCGATCCTCTGCCACTCTGGAAAAAAGGAGTAGTCTCCCCATTTATCATGATTGCATATGACACATTGATCACACAACTCATTATCCAATTGGTGGTTAAAAGACCAAATCCTGTTTGTATTAAGGTCATTCTTAAGTAGTCCCAATTAATACAGTCATATGCCTTCTTAAGGTCAAGCTTCAAAATCAATGCCTTCAACTTTTTCAACTTAATACTATGCAAACATTCCTGGGCCGTACCAATGGCATCCAGGATCTGTCTTCCCTTTAAAAACCCCCATTTGCTCTCCAGACAGGGTCCGAGAGAGAATTGGTTTTATCTTATTCGCAATGATCTTTGCTATAAGTTTATAACACAAATTACATAGAGCTATAGGTCTAAAGTCGCCAAAAGAAGATGGCTTATTGACTTTTGGAATTAGGGCCAAAAAAGTCGAATTTAAAGATCTTACCACCTCACCTCTTTTCTTGGAATCCTCGACCACCTCCAACAAATCATCCCCTACCAGATCGAAGAAGTGAATGAAGAACTTGACCGTCCATCCATCAGGTCCCGAACTTTTGTCCTTCGCAAAAATGTTGAGAACTACCCATAATTCCTCCTTTGTACATGGTCTTTCAAGAAGCAAAGTATCCTCCTCATTGACTAAACGTGGGTAAAGTTTGGTTGTATAGACCTGATCAGTAATAGTAGATTGTTCCAACTCCTCAAAAAAACCTTTGAAATGTCTGGTTGCCTCTTTTTTAAGAACCTCTTGCCCAAAATGGACCTGCCCATTCTCACCTAGAACTTCCCAAATATGTTTGTTGTTCCTTCTAAAATTGGCGAATTGATGAAAACATTTCGTATTTTGGTCTCCACTTTTAATCCAAAATGCTCTGCTCCGATGTCTCAAAAGTTCCTCTTTTGCTAGGAGAAGATTATTTCGCTCTTCCTCTAACAACTTTATGTGGCAGTCTACTTCTCGTCTCCTCACACCCCCAATTTTCTCCTGATATGTGGCCTAGAGCTCCTCCTCCAACTTTTCTAATTTTAAATATTTATGCAATCTTTGTTGTTTTGCCCAATCTTTTACGCGTTGTTTTAACAGTTTCAATTTCCATACTAGTCTTCGTTGTATCCCAGACTCTTGAAAAAATTGTTGATCATTCCAGACTTCATGAACTATAAGAGAGAATTATTCTTCTCTCAGCCACATCGGATTTAATTTGAAAGGGTAGGTTGTAGAATGTAAGTTGTTTTCAAGCTGCAAGAGAACAAGAGCATGGTCCGATAGATATGGATAGGCAACCCAAGACCTGTATCTTCCAGCATAGTTCAAGAGATCTTCAGACATATAAACCCATTCCAATCTTTTAGTTATGCACTCAACTCCAGATCTTCCATTTCACCAAGTTGGTACTATTTCATCAGGTAATATATCAACAAGCCTATTATCCTGAAAAATATCTTTGAAATACCTTTCCAACTGATCCAGATGAGCTGAAACTCCCCAAACCTCAACAACACTAATTGTAAAATTTAAATCCCCTGCTACTATCTGATTTTTATGGGCTAGCATACCCTGATTGTCCCAAAATGATTTTCTGTCTGAACAAGATCCATACACATTTAAAAGTGAGATCAACCTTTTGTTCTCAAAACAATTACCTGTCATAAAAATACCACCACAACTTAAGTAAGGAACTGGATCAAACTTATTTGGATCCCATGTCACCAAAAGTCCCCCAGACTTGCCAACCGAGCTAACGACACATACTAACCAAGCAAGTCATAAAACATTCATGAATAATCTAGCCTTCTTTTCATCAACCAAAGTTTCTTGCAAAAAATTAATATCTGGATTAATCCTATCAAGCAGTCTACGCGGGGAGGCAGATTTTAGGGTCTCCCCCACCCCTCTGATATTTAAGGAGAGCAAGATCATGATTTAGTCCTGGCGAGGGATTTCATGCCTCTAAGTGCCCCATTATCAGAGAAATTGGTAAAAAGCAAATCAGGAGTTGTGGAAACAAAATCTGTTTTTTTGCGAGCACTCCTGGTTTTAATAGGGGATATCTCATAGCCCAAGCCCCACGACTAAGAAAATTCTTTCTCGGTACCCTCCCCAGTCCTTTCAAACATCCCAGTATCTCCACTAGGCCCTATTCTTTTGACTACAGACCTCCCCTGGTAAGTAGGGATAGGTATAGGAGACATAGTCTCTCTGTAAGAAGGAACCATTGAATCCATAACAACTACTAGGGAACTTTCTCCTAGTTCGGGCTCCCTAAAGCCTGGTAGAATGCTACTCTCCCCCACAGGCTCACTAGAAATGCCCCTTTCTCCCCGAGGTTCGACATTCATAGTAGAAATAGTACTAGGTAGAATGAATCTGTCCCCCACAGGTTCACTGGAAATACCCCTTTCTCCCTAAGGTTCCACAATCACAGTGGTAGTAATATTTCGATCCCCCCCCACCCTAAACAAATGAGTCAACCTCAAGTATGTTAATTTGCCACAAGAAGTAACATGCAAGTTCCCCGCTTCCAAAGCAGTGGAGGAATCCAAGGAATCACACTCCCAAGCCAACAACGAATTAAAAAGAGAAGGGAAGAAAACTTTTAACTTACCTGTAACAGTGTCCAAAGTCTTAGATGGTTTGTCCTTCTCCGTTGCAGAGTTATTTGCGCCAAAATCAAATGAGTCCACCCCTCGAGAATCTTCACGAGTCGATTTTCTGAGCATAGAGTCTTCCTCCTCCTCCTCCTCCTCCATTGAACCCTGACAGTCCCTTCTCAGATGGCCAGTCCTTTGACAAAAAGTGCACCTAAACGAGATTCCAAGATAGTCCAATTTTTGGCTCAAAGTATGGCCCCACCAGACTATCTCTAATGTCTCCAATAACCCAGAGTGAATATCAATCTCAACTAAAACATTACCCAATCGCTTATCAAGTGCCTTAAGGGATTGTTCATCAACTTTTATAAACCGACCGAGCACATTACCTATGGCTTCCAGAGCCTTAGCATTCCATAGTTGTAATGGCACCCCAAGTAACAGAACCCAAAGGTGGGGGAACTGGAAATATTCATTTGCAAGATGAAAACAAACCCTCCAATGCTTTAACATGAAGCTGCTACCATCAATAACCCATAGCTTATCCAACACTAAAAGAGTATCTTCTGGAATTTTGAAATGAAAACCGAACCAACCCCTCGACAAAAACAAAACTTCTGGATTGTACTCCAACAAGGGAGGCCAAGTGAACATTACCCAGGCTGATATATATTTTTTGCATAAGGAACGATAGGAAAGACGTCCCACCAGCGCACAAAGAGCCAGATTAATAGTTTCTTCTAAACCGATATCAACACCCATTACAAACCTGCGTTTTGACCGATTTGAAGTCCACAGTTTTATTCGAGTGCCTCTTCTGCCCTCTGCCCTGTGCACCGTTCCTCCCAGGTTTTTACGACCATCAGACCTCCCTAAAACATCCTATCCACCAATACGAAACACCGTGTCTACTCTCTGGCTAAGGGGAGAACCTCCTGGTTAGATCTTTGAGGAAAACGAGAAAACAGGGATAGACTTGTCCTTTACCACTGAAGAAGGCTTAGGAAACAGGGGCGTGTTTGCCAACTTCGAAGGGTTAATACCGGTACCTACACTGAGCTCGTCAGTCGAGGCGAATAAACCGGCTCTGTTCCATCCGAAAGCTTCTCAAACGTAATAGGACTTTGCCACCTAAACTCAACTGCCCCCCTCACCAAACTTTCGACAAGACACAAGTTAAGAAGTGCAGTAAAGTCTAAGTTCTCGAATAAATGCTTACCCATCATATCACTGACTGATATGACTTGAAAGGTGAATAGCATATCACTGACTGATATGACTTGAAAGGTGAATAGGATCAAACTAAACAAACATCTATGATCACTAAAAATCTGCCTAAACTAACTACAACTGCCCCTAAACTAGCACAACCAAGAAAACATTACTTCCACTGTACGCTGAAGACAACTAAATCCTCTACAGCTAAGCCCAAGTACCGGCCCATCTACCATTGTAGGAAGTTGCATGTTGTTGCTCCTCTTCTCACTCACTTGCAGGTTCACGAACCCTTACATCACATTTTCAGAATTGCAAGTACCTTTCAATCCTCTCTTACTATGCTTGTTTATGGTGTTTGCATATTTTATGCGTTGCAACCTAATGTCGCCATAAAGTCTTCAACAAAATGGCGCCATGGAATGTAAGATGTGACTTGCCATGCGACCACTATGCAGGCTCGGGGAAGAAGAGCCTATCCATCAAATCCAATTCGTGAAGAACAATAGTATAACTGTGAAATGATGGAATGTATGAGGTGTACAACGTGGAGTGAAAGAGATTCCATCATGTGGGGATTCTATTATTATCTGAAAATCCGTTACTCCTTTTGGAGTATGATGTTTAAATATAGATTTCCTGACTACCATTATGAATTAGGCCAGAAGGACGCCATATTTTAAATTAAAATGAAAAACTAACTTACTAATTAATATTATTCCTTTTATACTTTCCGGCTTCCAAATGTGGAAAGACTGATGGATGCCGAATAAAGTCTCTTTACCAGGCATCCCAAATTTTACCAGGCATCCCAAATGATTCCAAAGAAAAGGTGAAATAAGACCATAATCTACAGGGCAGGAATGATGCCCAAAAGCATTTATATTTATCTTAAATGAATAATTAAGTATGCTGTTCAATTGTAATGTATGTATGTCAATCTGACATTACATAACACTATGTAAAAGGTGACTGCAAGTATTAGATGGGTACAAAGGTCTGTGACTGGAAGTATCCATAAAGGTAACAAATACCCACATGCAAAAAGCTGGTAGCTGGTGGATATTGGGGCTGATGCACCGCATTCTTCTTGTTCTTCCACTATTAGTTATTACTGTTGTTGTTAGGCGTTGTCTCTGTCTTCCTCCTTGTCGGTTTGTGTGTGATGTCCTGTCTTGTTTACTTGTCTGAAATCTGAAAACACACAGTTGATAAACTTGCTTCTGATGGTGATGGCGATGGCGACTGAATGTTCACTCAAAGCGTTTTATAATCAGGCAGTGAAGTGGTGGTACAGATCATCTTCATTGGGTTGATCACACATTGCACAAACTTGCAGTTTTCAGAGCTGAGATCATAGCGTGGCGTCCATAGCAAGTTTTGGGATTGTCTGGCACTGGGGGTCTCTGCTAAAAGCGTAAAATCTCTGCTGATTTTGGTCTGGGGATCACGGAAGATATTGTTTACAGGGAATTAGATGTATATGTAAGCGGAGGGAGAGAGCATGAATGTGGAAGGAAATCCCAACACAGGGATATGTCACTGCAACAACCACAAGCTAAGGACAGGCCACAAAGCATAACACCAGAGTGAGCGAAGATTCACATCAACCCAGGAAAGCCAGCTTCTAGATCCACACAGCTTGAGTAATGCCCCCCGACACCATTTCTGTTTCACAATTGTAAGGTGTTTCATTATTATTATAGTATTAGAAGCAGCAGGAGAGATCCATGAGAGTATTGCCGTGGAACCAAAACCAAGGGCTCCCGCTGGCGTCCTCAAAGCAGCAAGAGCAACAAAGGGAGTCCCGTAGGTGCTGCTCCTTCTTTTGTTCGTGGTGCGCCTCTACGGGACCAGACGGTTCGGCTTCGGCTTCGATAAAGGTGGATGCTTTTCATCGTTCTTCCAATAGCCAAAGAGTAGATGGGTCGTCCTTGGCATTGGCACCGCCTGCTTCTTTGCCCATTTCGGCCCCCGTGGGTATTGCCAGAGGCGAGGCGGCCAATGGCAAGAATGCTGTTGTGAAGGTTTGTTTGAAGAGCAATTTGAAAAAGCCACGTGCATCTGCCGGGACTCATAATACCAACAGCCCAACTGGGAGTCCTAATAGGGTTAATACAGGGAACGATGCAGATGTCAATCCTAACAGGAAGAGGGAAGTGCAGTGGACTGATGCTCATGGAAAGGAACTTGTCGAAATTAGAGAATTTGAGCTGAGGTAAATAATCTACCTCCTCACCGTAAAATTAAAAAAAAAGGGTTTTAAATATCCCCGGTCTTTTTTCCGAAGTTTTCTCCTGCTATTTTTAAAAATATATGTTTTATTTATTTATTTATTTTTTAATTTTTGCTGCGAATCTCTCAGATAAAAAGTGGGTTTGTGATCTTTGTTCTGTGGAAGTTCTCTCTGTAATCCTTTTAGCTGAATTCTCATGTGTGCCCATTTCTGAAATCCGGCTTTCTAACAGTTTGATCCCTGTGGTGAATTCTATTTTCTGTTCAACTTATGACATCCCCAACAGTACGAGTTTTGATGCTTTGTAACGGCTTGATACATAGCTTTAGCATTTCGGTATTTGAATCGCATTCATCCAAAAACATAAAGATGTTCCTCAATGTTAAGTATGTTAGGGCTTTTCATTTTATCGTAAAATTATGGACAGTGCATTTTTTGTAATTTACTTTATTTAGTTATCAAGGGTTTAGCTTCATGGAATCCTTACGAGGGTCTTTTCGTTTGGTATCGTGGCTCTTTAGCTATTTAGTACATGATTTATCTTTCTATTTCTTTTTATGTCTCACAATATTTAGTTGCCTGATGTTTCCTTGTCTTTTGAATCGCTACAACAATCAAGTTGTTTTGAGAACAACACCTTTGAACCCTTTTCCTGATTATGATCGAGGTGGCACTTTCCCTTTTATTTTGTGATATTCCTTTTCATTTAGTTTCTCGAGTTCTTTCTCTCAACTTGACATCACTGGATGGTGAATGCAGAATCCTTTACAACTTGGTTTGGATAACGATGCACATTGCCTACTTAGTATTTACTAAACATACTTGATTCTCAGTTTCTTTGTTCTGTGTTTTATTTTCGAACTGCCTTAAGTGCATGCTCATTTGGAGAACATCGTCTTTCAACAATGTGATCAATATTTAAGATCATGGTTTAATTGTTAATTCATTTGTTAAGTTTACCTCTATATCCAGTTTGTTTTTACGTTTTTCCTTTGTCCAGGATGTTGTGCCGAATGTGGGGCCAGGCCCTCTAACCAGTCTTTGATATTGATATTCAAAATGCCACCTGTCAAAAAGTTTGCGATCAAAGATCTCATCCTCAATGTGAATCTATACAGATATTCCCATAGATTTATTGCTATAAAATCTCTGAGGTGGTGGTGTAGATATTGTAAGTTGGATATGTTATGTTACATTGTTCAGGGAGCAAATGCCAAGTCACACAACACCAACAAGATCTTGTCTTACTGGGCAGGGTCGATTAACAAAAACCAACCTTCCTTCTAAGCTCTAATCACTTTATCAATGTTACATACTAAGCTGCTTGTTTGTTTTCTATAATATTCTCTGTTTTTTCCAATCTTCAAATTAGGGTGTTTTGTTGGATCCCTTATTGGGTCAATATATTACTCAAGCAAGTGCTTTATGTATGATGCGGTCATTCAACCATAAATTTCCAACTTGAGCTCAATGCTTTAATTGTTAATTCAAACTTGATATGCTCATAATACAATTATACATATATGAGCCATTTGAATCAAACCAAGGTTGTACTATTTTTGTTGTTTTTCCTGTTCATCGGTAGTTTATATATATCAAGTCTGAATTCCTAAGCACATTCCTGCCTATATAATGTCATAATATTTGATGCTTGATATACATCTGTCCTGTGAATAAAGCCTTTGGTTCTTGTCAACTGATCTTTTAAGAAGTAAGGCGGGAATAATCTTTTCAGCCCATATTTTTGAAAGGTTGAATAGTAAATACACATCATTTAAAAGAGGACAATATAACACAAAGGGTATTCTAATAGCATAAGCTAATAGTTACTAATATTTTAGAAATGTGAGCGTATAGATAGATTTTCTTGATCTAAATTTCAAACTAAAACATGTCGGAATCTTTGCTTTTGCTTTTAACTTTTCTTGTTACAACTGGCGTGCCATACAATTCTTATTAACTGTTGGAACCTAATCTATAAGAAATGGAGATGGGTATGGAACTTTTCAAAAGGTCTGCTTTCAAGGTTATGACCTGGAAAGTATTATAAATTCAATAAGTATGAAATTGTATGTTTCACATAGACAGTGAAAATCTGAAAAAGATAATTGGAAAATTGGTCAGAACTTAAAACTTAAGAGACTGAATCCACAACTAGAGCAGCGAGCTGTAACTTGTAGGTCTATAATAATTAATCTAGAACAAGTGACGAACAATAATTGGATTGAAGCTCATTACTATGCAATTTCTCTTCTCCTCAACAAGTGCGACTGTCTTATTTTCAGCCTCCATGCAATCCCCATCCTTTGGGCATGTCAGGACTGTGAATCTTTATCACTAACAGAAGTGCGTCCATGTCTAAATGAGGGCTTTAAAGATAAATGAGAATCCTAAAAAAAAAAATTCCTTCTCACTCTGCTTGGGATTCATATTCATAGTGCTTGTGTGTTAATTTAGATCATTTGCCTTTTTTTTCATTTGGTAGAAAAAAGGCATGACTCATTAACATAAAATATAGAATTTGTAGTACAAAAGGTCTGTGACATCAGTCTCAGAGTTGGCTTCATTATGAAAAAATCCTAAAGGCCACGATATAACTACAACAATACTAAAGAGCAAAGGATATACAGCTGTTTAAACTTAACAGGCTGTGGTTTATGATAGTTTCAGACCCTGTATTTAAGGCTTCTGAGGCGAAGCTAGTACACAAATTTACACAGAATAAAAATGAGGATACAAGTATCTCTTTCAACCATAAACCTAAGATAAATTATGACTGTAGTGAAACATAGAAGAAAAGCAGAAAAATAGACAATGCCAACCAATGCTTACTGGAGTCTGCCCCATTTTGCTTCATGCTGGTGGTCGTGAATCCACTTCATCCTGCAATCAAGATTTGGGGCTCTTGGTGGTAAATGATTGATTTATCAAGGGGATGTACTGGAATATCTTCTCTGACCTTCTTAATATAGGAGGTTCTGTTAAAGACAAAGCCAGAATCCAAGCCGTTAAGAAAAACCACCCTTTCAGCTTTTGGAACTGCATTTTGTTTTAATAAACCCATAACAGTCCTGCCAAAGTCCATGTCCTCTCTGTACTTTTGGTTGATCCTGGCTTTGTTTGAAATCAAATTCATTATATATCCATTAGTTTTTCGTCAATCTTGGGGTTCAATCTCTCCTCCATAATCTGTCATTCAGAATTCTCTCCATATTTTTTTGAAAGCCAATCAGATTGTTTTTAATACCAATGTTCATTTCTACTGCGAGAGTGAAAATATTTTATCTTTTCCCCATCTGGACAAACACATTATCTGCTGACATAGAAGAGGGATTGACAGGGCTTTTTATCCCCCCTCTTTCTGGGCTCCCTTCAAACTCCCAGCCCTGCAAAATCTTAATTTCTTCATTCTTAAAGTAGTAATGAGATATTTTGTTGACCTCCTCTCTGCAGGAGTGACTGGCTTTCCTTTCATTCTTCATTTGTTCCCTTTGCAGTTGTGACCTGTCATTATTGTAGGTAACTGCCTACACACATACATTTTAGACACCAAAAGAAGACAGGAACATAGGACCGAGAGATATGGCCAATCCACTAGCTCCCTGCTAGCTAGATGAATAGGATAAGACGGATGAGGGAACCAAAAACCAGTGAAATTTTTAAGGATCCATACTTACCTTTAAGTGTATAAACCTTGGCGAATCTTATTAATTCTTAAAATGACAACTATAAAACATTTGGCGATATTTTTGGAAAATATTCAAATTTCTAAGGATTTTATATAGTTTCTAGAAATTTTTGGCAATTTTTACTGTAAAATAATTTAATCCTTTAGAATTTGGGCAAATCATTTTAATAAAAATGGAAATTGGCAAATATTTTTTTGGGAAAAAACATGGAAAATTAAAATGAGCCCATGGGCGAAATTTAGCCCTTAAATTTTTTCCTGCCAAAAACTGACATAAAATGATCAGGACAGGAAAACCAAGATCCTAAATTGACACTTGAATTCGAAGTTCCAAAAAAAGGACATGCCAATAAAAGACAATCAACTAGGAGAGCTAACAGAGACTACAAGAAGTTGGAGAGATCCAAGGGGTTGAAGAAATTGGAATATCACAGAGGATGGAGAAAAATACCTGAAGGCAATGTTTACTCTTGTTCCTTCATCGCAATAAGAAGTTCGAGAGATCCAACGGGTCGAAGAAATTGGAATATGACAGGGGATAGAGAAAAATATCTGAAGGCAATGTCTACTCTTGTTCCTTTGTCGCAAGAATTAGAGCAGACTTAAGCTCGAGTAGAAAAGACCAAATAAACTATGCTTAGGGTATCCCTGATAAAGGGCCTACTCACACAAGTGGCCATCCAAACTTCAAAGTACTATCCCACGGTCCACCTACCTCAGACTTGATCATGATGAGGAACAATCACTTAGGATGTGTCTAATTATATACTAAGATATTTTTTAACCAGGTCCTAGACAAGAGGTCTAATATCATCGTTGTTGGTTTGTGTACCTGCAAACTTACTCTTATAATCACAGGGATCATATCGATAGTTTCCTTCACTAATTTGTTTGCCACTTTATTACCAAGATGTTCTTTTACCTGGTCCTGAACAAGAGGTCTGGCATCATTGTTGTTGGTTTGTGTACCTGCAAACTTATTCTTATAATCACAGGGATCATATTGATAGCTTCCTTCACTAATTTGTTTGCCACTTTATAACCAATATGTTTGATGTGATGTAATGAATTTTTGTCAAAACAAATTGAAAGGTATTTGATTTCTTTAAGTTTGGCTTTGATGCCCCTCTTCCTCCAAATTTTCTTGCTTAACAGGGAGATAATTAGTTTTTAAGTACCGCTTGACTTCCAGGTTCTTAAAATCTTTGGATTACCGTAACCCAATTTCCAAATTCTGAAGGAAACACTTTCACCTATGCTCTGTTGTTGGTGGTCTGGCCTAAAACTTGGCATTAAACAAAAGGCTTTTACCCTCTTCATTCCTGAAATCCCTCCATACGCTGCAGGACCCAGGTTTCCTCTTGAAGCTTAAATCAAAATTTAGCCTTATGAAGCCTGGGCTTGGATATTTCCACAAGGTCACTATGTATTAAATCAAAATTTAGCCTTATGAAGCCTGGGCTTGGATATTTCCACAAGGTCACTATGTATTTTTTTCGAAGACATGGTCTTTCGATTACCAGAACATTTGTTATTTAGTTTTGTAGTTGCTGAAAATGGACATTTTTCTGATACAAAGAACCTGGACGTATGCTAGTGTTTTCCAAGACTTGAAGGGCTTTAAAGGTATTTTATTTGGTAGAAGAGTTGTATGTGGTCATCACGAGGGTCCCAGGCAAAGGATACAGCTTGGCTACATTCTGACACAAGGATTTGGTTGGGATACGTATAGAAAGAGTTTGGAGCACATATAGGATATGGATCCCGTAATCTAAGCAGGAATTTTTGCTATTGGTGTATCTCAAAGATTGGAAGTTCCATTGTTTGATTTCTGAAGTCAAGGAATTCTGTATATTTAAAATATTCCCTTCTGGTAATTTACTAATTTATCATAAATACCACAGAATAGAAGGGTGGCTGTTATTTTAATGTTTCTGCATGGTTATTGTAACCATAGTTACATGGGGACAGGACCATAAAGCCAAGCTTAAAGAAATCAAATATCTTTCAATTTTTTTTGGAAAAAAATTCGTTGCATCGTTTTGCTATTGGTGTATCTCAAAGATTGGAAGTTCCGTTGTTTGATTTGTTTGATTTCTGAAGTCAAGGTACTCTGCTTATTTAAAATATACCCTTCTGGTAATTTATCATAAATACCACAGAATTGAAGGGTAGCTGTTATTTAATGTTTCTGCATCGTTATAGTATAAAGTTATAAACTGTAGTTACATGGGGACAGGGGCACCTCCCCGCACATTAGGTACCTGTCCCCCAAGTTATCCCATCCCAGGGAACTGGTGGACAGGTTGGGGATGTCCCTGATGGGCTCTGGATGCCAGGGAAGTTTCTCTCATCCCTGGGCCGCCCCCATTCAAAACTGGGGATGTCTAGGTGTCCCCAAGTATGATGCCCCAAAAAGGTGCTAAAACAGACCTATTTTGGTGCCCAGTTGATCATGTGTGGGCACATTATGGCCCAACTAGGTCAATAACATCAACTTGGCCAAAACATTGTTTGGAAGCCCTCCCACCATTTCTGTTCATTCTTACATCTGCTGGAGCTGAGACAAAGTGCTTTTGGAGCTGAGAGAGTGCATTTTGAGGGAGAAAAGTGTACTGTCCCGAGGAAGAAACCATGCTGTTTTGTTTTTACATCTTTTGGAGGTAGAGAGAGTGCTGTTTGGAGGCAGAAAGATTGATGTTTGGAACATCTGCTTTGGAGACTGCTGTTTGGTTGCATGTTGGTTGGTTGACTGTTGGAGATTCAAGTGCTTTGCATTTTGGCCCTTGGGCATATTGCCTTTGGAAATTGGATTATGTAACTGCTCATTTCTATTAAGCATAACATTTTATGGAATCAAGAATGACATTGGTTTTTGGTTTATGAACTAAATTTTGTTCTGTTTCATCATTCGTGTTAATTTTTAAAATTCCTATAGAGAATTTGTTTGGGAAATTTGGATATTTTTGGATTTATTTAGAATTTTGATTTTTTAAACTAATTTTTTGTTAGCCTTTGGAAATTTGGGGGTATGCTCTGGCTGCTTCCGACACCCATTTCCCTGTTTCAGAAAGATGTGCAACTATGATATAAGCTCTTATTCCACAGTGAGAAAAGTAGTCAAGAAGTCAGATGGAATAGTAGGACTAACGATGAAGTACTTATTTTTAAATCTATTGGCATAAACTAATTATGAGAATGAGATTTGACTTGGGGGTAGCCTGGACATCAGTAGCGTGGTTTGTTGACAAGGCAGCCTAACCTCACAAGTATTCAAAGATTTAAAAGACTCCTATATAATATATCTTATATTGGCGAGTATGCATCAAGTGTTCCGGAGTCAATATAGACCCAGTGTGAATTATTTGCCTCCATTTTAACATATTACTTGGGTTTTGACCTTGAGGTTGCAGGCATCTTGTGTCTGTTGTCTGTCAATTGGAATTTTGCAATCTATCTTTGCTCAATTTTTAACTCTTTTTGGACTTCTTTCTTAGTCTCTATAAATAATCATGTGGTACTGTTTTTCATTTATTTCTGAATTGCAAGTGTTGGGCAATGATGTGTTTAGGGCGCTTTTCAAATCGATGACTTCAGACCCAATATGCAAAAAACAACACCTTATTTCCTTTATGATGGAAGCTAGAGTTACTTTACATTGGAAGCCTGAATCAATTTGTTGTTCCCTTTACCGAATGCAGTTGTACACATAGTTCAGAAATGAGGAATGTGATCACAACAGATCCTTACTCTTTAAGAATCTTTGTTCCCGAGGTTCAAACAGTATATGATGTACTCAAGGAAATTCTTAAGGCTTCTTCCATGTCTCTCTAGACAGAAGTTTCTTTTACTTGATCAGAAGTTTTTCAATACCTTATATCTTAGATTTGGTTTACCAGAAGTTTCCCTTGATCCACAAGGGCAGTTATTTAGCATAAAAACCTGAAACAGACCATGTTTGTTCTGTAACTTGGAGGATTGCATAAACTGTTCTTATACTTGTAAATTTTTTAAGCCTGGGTCACTGCTGTCCTAATGTTCTCACGCTAAATAGCTAAAAACATAATTTATTTCATGACAGAAAATTAAATTTCTGAACATTGCATCAATCACAGAATGGTTGAAAAAATGAACAGCGGAAGAAATAAAACACACACACACAGATTTTTCCTTCAAATCAACTTTTCATTCCTTTGATCAAAGCTTACAAGGTAACCTCTGCAGCCTGCTTTGAACCAGCAGCTGTATGGTCATTAAAACTCCTAGATCTGAAGTGTACGGCCTGTGTAAGAAAGGAAAAATCCACAGCAGTACGGCCTGGGCCTTTCTACCTGTTCTGAACAGCAGATTGCTCTTCCTCTTCTCTCAACACTGAAGCACACTTAAGCAATCACTAAAGACAGTACGGCTTGCAAATCTGTACGGCCTGTGCATAGAAAAGGCTGCCAGAGCAGTGTATGGTCTGAAGTCCTCTTCTCTCAACACTGAAGTCACTTCAGCAATCTGCTCCTCTTCTCCTTGAATGCATTCTGTCCTTCCTTCAGCTGCCTTTCTCTTTTCTATTGTGAGATTGACCTTTCCTATCTTGTCCTATTTATGCTTTGAGAGAAGATAACTAATTTTTTCAAAGTTCAATCTTAGCAATTAATCTTCTCAATTCTAGCTGCCACCTATCTCAATCATGAGATGTACGGCTAAGATTAAATCCTAATCTAAGTCACTAATGTTTTAGAACTTCTAGAACATTTCATTTAGATTACTAAGACTAATTGACTTCAAAACATAAGACTTTTACTTTTTCTTTTATTTTTCAAGTGAAATTACAAGATAGAATTAGTGATCACCTTTCCAAGGTGGTCACGAAAGAAATGTCTCGAATAACTTCCTGCACGTTCACACTAAAGCCTGTGCAAGTTCCTACTCAAGCTACATTTCTCAACACTCCCTCTTAGAGAGGAAGGACTTTTGCACCAATCCAAGTCTGTTTTTGAATGCCTCAAACTTCTCTTTTGCTAAGGGCTTGGTTAGAATATTAGCTACCTGCTGATCTATGGGAATATACTGGAGTTTCGTTGCTCCCTTCTGAATCCTATCTCGTATGAAGTGATATCTAATCTGTATTTGTTTGGACCTGTCATGAAACACTAGATTCTTAGAGAGTTTGATACAACTCTGATTATCATAGTAAATCATTGTGGGGTCCAACTCTTGATCAAACAATCCCGCAAGTAACTTGCAAAGCCAAATGGCCTCACAACTAGCAGTATTGGCTGCCATGTATTATGCCTCTGCTAAGCTAAGTGCCACCGAAGTTTGCTTCTTACTGAACTAGAATATCATTGTTGATCCCAAGCTAAAGCAACACCCTGAGCTGCTCTTCTTGTCTGTTGCATTGCCTGCCCAATCTAAGTTTGAATGCCCCTGCAACTTCACTTCACCATCTGCAAGATATCTTACACCATGCTCCACTATGCCCCTCAAGTATCTGAACACATGTTTCGCTGCTACCCAATGCTCCTGCCTTGGCTCCATCATGAACTGGCTCAAGGTGTTCACTATAAAACATATATCTGGCCTAGTGTTGGCCAAATACGTCAAGGAACCTATCAATTGCTTGTACAACATTGGATCCACCAACTTTGACTATGAAGCTATCACCTTCTTTAGATTAGTGATCATGGGTGTGGCCATAGGTTTGTAGTCCTCCATTTGAAACCTCTTCAGGATCTCGATTGCATACTTACCCTGCCCAAGGAAAATCTCCCCTGGTTTTTGCCAAACCTCCAAACCCAAGAAGTAATGCATCATACCGATGTCGTTCATCTCAAACTCAGTTGCCATGTCAACTTTGTACCCTATAATGAGCTTCTCTGCATCTGTAAGAAAAAAGTCATCTACATACGACACTAAAACAAGCATATCAATCCCAACAAATATGTAATATAAGTTAGGATTTGCTTCGCTTTTGGTGAAGCCCATACTTTGTAGATATCCATCTATTTTGGGATTACCATGCTTGAGTCCATACAAGGCTTTCCTAATTTTGCAAACATGGGACTCTTTCCCATTTATCTCAAAGCCTCGAGGCTACTCTATGAGGCTGCTCTATGTACACTTCTTCGTCAATGATCCCATTAAGGAAAACTATCTTCATGTCCATCTAATGTATTTTCTATCCCATAAATGAAACTAAGGACATAATTGCTCTAATGGAGGTGCACCTAGCGATTGGAGCAAATGTCTCCTCATAGTCCACTCCCTCTTTCTAGGAGAACCCTCTTGCCATGAACCTTGCCTTGGACTTCTCAATGTTACCATCTGCTACATGCTTGATCTTGTAGAGCCACCCGGAACTCACTATTGACTTCCCCTCCAGTATTGGCACCATGCCCTAATCATTATTCTTCATGATGGAGGTGTACTCCTCCACCATGGCATGCTGCCATACCTGTTGGTCTGCTGCCTCCTGAAAGTTGGAAGGCTTGGAATCTATGATGCTGCTCATCAATGCCATATAGTTTGGAAACTTCTTCGAATTTTTTCTCTCTCTAAATGTGCTCCTAGGAGCCTCAACATACTCTTGAGCATCCCTCAATGTCTGAGTGAACCATCGAGATCTCTTGACAGAAGTGGAAGGGGCTACTTTCTCCTCCTCTTCACCTGAAGGCTGCTGCATTGCTTTGGAAGTCATTGGTGATCTAGGCTCAACCTTTGGAGCCTAATCCTTTGTCATTGGAATAGGCTCATGGGACTTCCTAGATGCAAAGTCTTCCTCAAACTTTACATCCTTGCTCACTATTATCTTCCTTTGCTTTGGAATATAGATCTTGTAGGCCTTTATAGTCTCATTGTAACCTACAAATAAACCCTTCCTATTGAAGGGTTCCAACTTTGTCATCTTTTCTACCGATACATGGATATAAACTAGACAACCAAATATGTGGAAATGACTCACCTCTGGCTTCACACCAGTGAATGCCTCCTTTGGTGTCTTGCCCTCCAAGATCCTATGAGGAAACTAGTTCTAGATGTAGATTGTTGTGTTTCATGCCTTTGCCCAAAGGAACATCGACAAGTTTTGGTCCTGAATCATGGCCTTGGTAGCCCCTATGATGGATTGATTCTTTTGCTTTGCAACCCCATTCTGCTGTGGGTTGTATAGAAAGTTGACTCCCTCTTGATTCTTGTCTCCTTCCAAAAACCCTCGAACTCCTTGGAGATATACTCACTCCCATTGTCTGATCCAGGACTTTGATCTTCTTTCTTGTCTAGTTTTCAACTAGAGCTTTGAACTCTCGAAACTTGCTAATGACCTCATCCTCGGTCTTTAGGAAGTAGATCCAAGTTTTGCAAGAGAAGTCATTAATGAAGGAAACATAGTGCATGCTTCTTGAAATTGATGCTATTGACATTGGTCCACAAACATCTAAATGCACTAGGTCTAGAATCTCCATAGACCTATGCTCGCTGCTTGGGAAAGCATCCTTGGCATGCTTGTCAAGTGTGCATCCTCTGCATACCCCATGTTGCTCAATATTGGACTTTGGGAGACTTGTGACTATCTCCCTTAGAATAGGCAATGCCATATGATGCGGGTGCCCCATTCTCTCGCGCCACAACTTGCACAAATTGCCACTGTTATCAACTAGGGATCGAATAGGTTCACCTTGCAACCTGTAAATATTACCTTCTCTAACCCCTATTACTTGAGCTGTATTTGGGCTAGATTCCTTTGGCTTGACGAGGACTAGCTGGTTCTTGAACTCAACTGCATAGACCTTATCCTCCATAGCTGAAACTGAAAGAAAGTTCTTTTTGAGACTTGGAACAAACAAGACATCGTCAAAATCTAAAGAGTTCCTTGACTCGAGCTGGAAGGGAATAGAACCAACTCTTGCTATTGGGTACTCGACATTATCGCCAAGTTCAACCTCTACTCCAGAGTCTAGCTTCGTTAGACTAGAAAATAAATGTTGGGTTGATGTCATATGAGGAGATGACCCACTGTCCAGACTCCACATACCACACATTCCTAGGAATCGTGTTGGTAGAAAGGCAATATACCATCGGGAAATCCTTTTCAAACTTGGCAATGAACTCGTTCATCTGAGTTTCTACATAGGCTGCTACCTGCTTCCCTTCATCCTTCTTATTTGGACACAATGATGCATAATGACCGTGCTTATAACAAATAAAGCACTTGATTTTACTCAAGTCCTTTCCTGATTGTGAGGTTGACTCCTCACTCTTTCCCTTGCCCTTGTTGGGTCCTTTACCTCTTCCCTTATTTGTTTAACCAAATAGGGCTAGGTTCTCGTCACCACCCTTCTTGCTGGCCTTTGACTCCATTCGAGTCTCTTCCTGGATACAGTGATCCCACACCCTCTCAAAGTTAAGAAGGTTCTCATGAGTACAAATACCTTTGACAAATGGTTCCCATGAATCTGGGAATCCATTTAGTGCCATGTTCACTAGCTCTGCATCTGCAACCTTATCCCCAACTACTGTAAGTTGATCACGAATCTGCGAGACCTTCATTGGATAACTAGTGATTGAATTTGATCTGGTTATATCTATGGATCTGAGTTTGTTTCTTTATGTCATCTCTTTGTTTATGTTCTCACTCTGGTAGAGGCTAACCAGGGCATTGGACATCTCCTTTGTTGTCTTCTTCTTGGATATATGAGGGGTCAAATGATCCTTTATGGCACCCATGATCATTTTCTTGGCCTTCACTTTCTTCTTCTTGTGAGCTGCCAACTGCCACGGCTCTGTAGGTGAAGGCACAACATCCTTGACAATATCCTAGAGATCATTCTTTTCCAATAAGAGTGTAACCCTCACTTTCCATGACAAGAAATTTGAGGCGCCATCTAGGCTATCCTCGAATCTGAGGCTAGCTGAGGCCATCTCTGAGATCTAATGCACAAACTCCCAGATCTGAAAATTAGTCCTTAAAAAAATAATATTGAAACCCTCTAACTGCTGGTCCTTCTTTTTGGCAGTTGATTTATTGCCTTAAACCTTTGAGAATCTCAATCAGAGAAATAGCTCTGATACCATGTAAATTTTTCCAGCCTAGGTCATTGTTGTCCTAATGTTCTCATGCTAAATAACTCAAAACAAAATTTTATTTAATAGCAGAAAATTAAATTTCCAAACATTGCATCAAACACACAATAACTGAAAAAATGAACCGAAGAAATAAAACACATACGTAGCGATTTCTCCTTCGAATCAGCTTTTCATTCCTTTGATCTTACAAGGTGACTCTGCAGCCTGCTTTGAACCAGCCACTGTACGTTCATTAAATCTGCTAGATCTGAACTTTGAAGTGTAAGAAAGGAAAAAGCTACAGCAGTATGGCCTGCTCCTTTCTGCCTGTTCTGAACGGTAGATCACTCTTCCTCTTCTCTCAACACTGAAGAACACTTGAGCAATCACTGAAGAGAAAGTTGAAAAACACTGTTACAACAGTGTACAGTCTGCTGTATTTGGTAGTCACTTCAGCAATCTGTTCCTCTTCTCCTTGAATGCACTCTATCCTTTCTTCAACTCTCTTTATCTCTTCTCTTATGAGATTGACCTCTCCTATCTTGTCCTATTTATGCTTTGAGAGAAGATAACTGTTCTCCTCAATCCTAGCAACTAATCTCCTCAATCCTAGTTGCCACCTATCTCAATCATGAGATGTACGGCTTAGATTAAGTCTTAATCTAAGTCACTAATGTTCTAAAACTCCCAGAACATTTCATTTAGATTCCTAAGATTGATTGACTTCAAAACATAACACTTTCACTTTTTCTTTTATTTTTCAAGTGAAATTACAAGATAGAATTAGTGATCACCTTTCCAAGGTGGTCACCAAAGAAATGTCTCGAACTACTTCCTGCACATTCACACCGAAGCCTGTGCAAGAACTTCTTGCTCAAGCTACATTTCTCAACAATACTTTCTTGCTTGTACGATTGTAATTGTGGCGTTCTCTCATCTGAAGCATTGCTTTCTTTAAATATTTGATGCTTCTTGTACAGTCCTACTATGGGTCGTGCCTTATTTCTATTTAATCACCCTTCATTTCTTATCCAATTATTCCAGTGAAGTGTAAGAGCAATAGTTTGGCATATCATTTGATGTACATCATATTCATTTATTTCTTTGGTATATAGGATCACATGCTATAATTGGTCCAGCATTGATGAAGATTTCATTGCTATTTTTTTTTGGTGGTATGATTTCTCTTCCTGAATTAAGATCTAGTTAGATCCTTGCCACAAGAAACTTGATTAGAGTCTATTCCCATGTTTTCACTCTATGAACATTTTGAAATTCCAGATTTGGTGTTAAATTAGCATGGAAGGAACTGCAATTAAGTTTCTTCGAAATCAAAGAATATTTTGTTGCAGATTAACTCTGGTTTGTTTGTTTATTAGGAATTTTTTGTCTGAATTTGACACAATTTTGAATCCAAAGCAGAAGCCATTTCTTTTCATTCTGCCCCACAACGAGTATCTTTGGTGTTTTCTATGTGAGATATTTTAAGATTTAGAATGTTAGAAAACAAAGTATTTGTTAACATATATTGTTTAGAAATTTGTTAGTTGTTATCACCCATGATATTAGTTCATTCTAGGCTATAGTTCCCTACAGGATAAATACTCATTATAGATGGTTGTATTATATAGTTATTAGTTATTAGCACAATAAATAATATATGCACCTACAGGCTACAAGCACACACTGGTAGAACTGTTCAACTTGAGGGCTTAGCGGACAGTATTCATTTTTGGCCTTGTGAAGATCATATGGCTCATATATGTGGGAAGGGAAACCTCCAGTTGCAACCTACTACAAATCTCAAGGCTTTGTGACAATTAACGACATGTTAGACTCCTCTACCCCTCAACTTGAACATTTTAAGAGTGCAAGGACCTAAGCACTTCAAGCTTTTGGGCATCCAATGTCCTTTTTGCACTTTGTAGATCTCTATGCCATGGAACAGCTCAAAGATTTACAAATGGTCTGTAGAATGGATGTACAAAACATGAAAGTACAAACCCCTTATAGTGTCAAGGCACAAGTTCCTTGTGGTATTTTAATATCTGGATACAAATTGCTTGCAATTTTCATAAGCCAATCTTGACCTTTGGGTATCGATGACTTCTCTGATGGACTTCTAGTAATACTTATACTGCCTTCGAACTGGAAGGCATAGAATTTAGTTAGAAGATTAAGGTACAATCATTAGGCATGGTGTTTTAGCAATTATAACCCTATCGATGGTTAAATTTCATATTCTATGACCCTAAATCCACTGCATAATCTTGGGTTATCATCAGAGACCGCCAAACTTAATCCTAGTATTGTCTCCCATAATAAAACAAAATTAGAAAGTTTGAATAATTAGCCACAAAGAATGCTGAATTGGGATTAGATTTACCAATTTTTTGTCTTGGACACAAGGACATTGATCATGTTCAAGATTTTTTGAAGTCAAATTTCAGATTTGCAACTGTCTCCAATAAAGCTATGAGAGCTGAAAAAAATATTTCGTGAATCCTTCTAATAGGAATGATCTCCTTTGAACCCCAGGTCACTCTTGATTGTTTAGGTGGGCCTTAGGACTTGAGAAATGCTGCCCTTTTTTTTTCTTTCAAGGCAACTTGATCTCTTATGAGATAACATGGTCCATTTTTAGAACAAAAAGTTCCCATTAAAAGTGTCTAGGAGAAAAAGGTACTATAATAAGAAAAAATGTTGGATGTTAAAATTTCCCTATGCACTGTCACACATTGTTGTGGAGTGCCCATCTCCAGAACCAACTTACCCTTTGGGGACTTATCACTTTCTCTTCTAAGGCACCAGGCATTAGGTTTTATCCCTCTTTATTGGTCATGATCTTGTGGGCAAGGTGGCTTTGATGACACAAGTAGTTTTAAGGGTAAGTTATGTGCTCTTTTGTTAATTTAATTGTCTTTCTTCATTCTTATGTAGTTGTTGGGTCTAAGATAGACTCAATCTGCAATAATCAATAACATAATACATTTCCAACCTAGTGAGTCAGATTATTTGTCAGAACTAACATAACCCATAATGAAATTGTTAGTTTACCTGGTTGCTCAGGACCTATTCCCCATTTTCTTTTAGATGGATGAGCACTTAGGATGTGAGGAGTTCCCCATTCATCTTCAGAAGTTGAGTGCTTGGCTTGGAGGGAGGGCACAACACCATGGGAGATCTTCTAAATTGCTTGGAGGGCACACTTACTTGAGTAGTTACATAGAGAAGTGTGCTGGGTCGCATGGAGGAGTGTGTTGGGCACATGTTGGCATATGCCTACGTATTCTTAGCACATATGGGGTGCACTACTTAAGTTGTTACATAGAGAAGTGTGTTAGGTGTGTGGAGGAGTGTGCTCGGCACATGTTGGCACATGCCTACCTATTCTTGACACATGTGGGGGTACGCTACTTGAGTAATTACATGGAGGAGCATGATTGGCACGTGTTGGCATGTGCCTACCTATTCTTGGTACATGAGGGGCACACTATTGGGGAAATATTCTCTTACACATGAGGATCATTAATTGTTGGTGGCTATTCTTCATGGGAGGGTGCATTCTCTTAGGGTTAGGGTCCGACCTTGTCATGGTGGAGTGCTCCATTCTAGAGCCTAAGGTTTTAGTCTTCAATTGTAACTCCCCCTTCCCCTTATTCTATAAAAGAGGAGGGCAAATAGCTAGTCATGGTTTATGAGATTTTTAGTGTGTTATAGTTCGAGTGCTTTGCAGTGTGACCTTCCACGATGCTGTGTAGAGCTATGCAATATTCTTTTCATGGTAACAGAAAGAAATGTGATTGCTGCTGCATATTTAGCATGCTGCTTTAATTTCGGATCTCTCTTTTCGTAGATCTATCATCTATTTACTGTTGGTTTGATTGAACCTCTTGATATGTGGTGTCCACACTATTGAGTCTTGCTTACAATGTTTTGTTTTATGCAGATCTGAAGTCTAGATAGGTGTTTCTGAAGTTTTCAGATTTAGTTGTAGGGTTTAAATTCTACGAGCACAGATTTGCTGTCATGAGGTGAAATTTTAATAGAAATGCATACTAAAATTAAAACTGTAATCGAAGGATACTTAATAGTAAATGACAATCATTCACATACATAAAAACATAATAACATAAGCTAGAATCCATAAACATACACATCCCATGAACACACAGTATTTATAGTGGGAAATAACTTGAGATTGAGAGGAAAACCCACGATTGAAAGCATATCTTGGTTTATTCTCAATGGAAGGGGTACAATGTGTCTATTGGGCTGTGCGGGTATAGATCATAATAAAAAAGCAACTAACCTATACCATTCAAGGATTAACTTAATTATAGCCATGGGTCACTTGACAAGGTCAACCTTGATCAAGCACCCTTTTAGTCAATGATTTAGTCAAATATAATCCTATTCTACTTTATTACCTTGAATAGCCCAATGCATTGTGGGATTTTAACTAGAAAATTGGGGTGTGTTCACACCCAACTCTTATCTGGCCCTAAAACGCTTGGCAACCTCCTCCTTATTCCAAAAGTGTTTACACCATGTTTAGGGTGCTTCATGAGTTTTGGGGTACATGGTGTATGTTCAGCCCCTGGATGGTTCAAGATGGATTGATGCATGGGAGATGGTCTGTGATGGAATTGCACGGTGGAGACAACTTGCTTAGTGATTGCTTGACTTTAGATAGGTGTTGACTTGGTATTCTTCCCTTAGGTGTTGGAGTTCTCTTGATAGATTGGTGGATGCCCTTTGTTGTGCCCACATGGAGAGTTCACTTGCTTGGAGAATGCCCCCTTGAGAGGAGCGTTGTGCATCTTGGAGGAGGGCATCAAGCCCTAGATACCATGGGGTTGCTTGGATTCTTGTTTGGAAGCATGGAGTTGGCTCGAGGACACATGGGTTGTGACAGTGTTCTCGCAAGGGGTATTTGACCCTATGGAGTACATTGCTTAGGAGGATCGATGGAGTCCTTGGAGGTTTGTGATGGATGTTAAGGTTTAAGCTATTATTAGAGTTCTTTGCATTTCACTAGATAACAATAGCATAAGATAGGATCACTGAGAAATACACAATCACAAGAGACACATCATTTATCCTGGGAAACCCTCATGGGGGAGAAAACCCAACAAAACTTCCTTATTATAGATAGCCAATACAATGCCAAGAGATAACACAAACAAATACAAAAGTCCTCTCCCAAGAATGCACCTCTCTCTCTCTCTTTTGTCCAACTGCAGCTCCGAAACTTGCTTCTCAATGGACAAGTGTGTGTGTGTGTCTAAATGAGGAGCTAGCCTCCTTATTTATACAACTCTGGCACGTGTGGAGGTGTCTTTTCACTGACAGGGCCGACTTCTCAATCTGGGTGGTTATAACCACCTTTAATATATTCTAGGGCCTCTTTAATATATTCTGGGGTCGACTTCTTATTCTGCCTAATGTTTTGACCAATCCGCAAAAGGGGATTTGGTCTTTTACAATAGCCGACATGATCAATCCGCAATAGGGGATTGATCTAATGAATAATACAACAATAATAATCAGAATACACTTTGCAGTTACATTATTTCAACACTCCCCCTTAACAAGAAGGGTATTCTATAACAACATCATGCGAGAGAGAGGACATCATTATCAACAGCATCAGGTGGGTGAGAGGACATCATCATCATTATCATCTTGGAACACTGACTGGCGTATCTATACATCATCGAAAGTTTTTCTCATCATCAACACAACACAGAGGCTGGAGCATCATCAACACAGGATGGAGCTAGAGTAGCATCATCAACACA
>ML782769.1:0-11964 GCA_009831015.1 Picea engelmannii | reverse complement strand
AGGTTATGTTTTAAGAATGTGCTTATCGTGTTATGTAACTTAGTATATTATTTTTTTATATACATCTTCAACTAAAGATAGTCTTGAAAGGAACTTGTCTTTATGCTTGAAAAAACTAGGTTTTGGATACCTTAACTAAACTTAGTTGGATATGCTTTAAAAATATTCAATTTTATATTTTCATGCACATCATTAGAGTCTTAGATTTCATACATTTTGTTTTTGGCATCGATTTATTAATTTATTTGTCGTATTCAAAATAAAACATTACATTGGATGGAATGAAATTTTAAAGATAGCTTAATATAGAGAAGTTATAAATTTACATTAAAAAACAAAATCATACAATGTCTATAATTATATGGTTTATTTTGAATACTAATAATCACACTTAAAATAAAACATTACATTGGATGGAATGAAATTTTAAAAATGGCTTAATATAAAGAAGTTATGAATTTGCATTGAAAAAACAAAATCATACAATATGTATAACTATATGGTTTATTTTGAATACTAATAATCACAAGAGAGTCACAAAATTACATTTCCTTTCTATCAAAGTCAATATCTAATATTGTATCTAATGGTTAGAGTTAGCGAAAAAAATTACACCCTTCTTGTTTTTTATATTAGAAAAAAGTTTATGTATTTATATAATAAAAAAAAATACATACAAATTGATCACCATAGTTATGTCAAGGCCTTCCTTTTTTACATAACATATCCAAGTTAGTAGATAAATTCAAAACGCGCACCTACCTAACAACTATTTTGAGACCACTATTATCAAAGATCATATTTATTTATATTATATATCATATTTTCACAATTATAAATAAATTCAAAAATATATGTTTCAAACACATATTTGAAAAAAATAAAATCCCCCGCTTTAAACATCCAATTCACACATTTGATTTGTGTTATATGAGATAGCATCAAACACATATGATGCATAAATCTCACCATTTTTTCATCTTACATATCAACCATAATGAAAAAAAAATATATCCATGTTTTTATATTGACACATGATCTAATAAAAAGAAGACATACAATATTAAATGTTAATATTAATTTCTCTCAAAAAAGAACCAACAAACAACATATGGAGTTAATCTTGATCTTCCTCCTCAACATATAAATAAAAGAGAATTTGGAACCACACAACAGATGGAGTTGATTTTGATCTTCCTCCTCAACATATAAATAAAAGAGAATTTGGGCCCCTCATAGGAGAAGGAATGTTTGATCATGATGATGTATACCCATCCATGAAAGCTACAATACTGAAATGTTTTGGTACTCAAGCATGAGAACTTAATTGATTTTCTGTGACATGGGTCCATGTAGTGAAACTGAGCACATCAAAATATTACTTGGCGGGTATGCTTGGTTCAACAACCTCACAAGGGAAAATACCCTCTCACGATGGACATCAAACAAAGCTAATGCCACATCCTTCCTTTGATTTCCTTGCACATGCCAAAGGTCTCCAGGGATTTCTTGCTTGCTAAGATGGCCCTTGTTTAACAAGGGTAGCTGGAAGGCAGCAAGTCCCTGCTTCAGTTTGAGACTTGTTACCGAAAGCTCATGAATTCTGTACCATTTGTGGCGTAATCACAAGCTGCTCGAGAAGTTTCCTGATTGTAAAATTTACATCAACTTAATATTTTGAGTATAGTTTTAAATGAAGTATACATCTTTTTTTTTTTATGACGACGAGTAATTTCTCATTAGCCTGGGAAAAGCTGTACTGTTTTCTTGACCTGGATAGTTGGACTTCCCTCCATTGGTTGATTATATTTTATTTTCCTTTTTATCAGCATTGAATGTAGGCAACAACAGATAACTATGATGAGAAAAAACACAAGAGCGTTGCAGGGGTCACCGGCATGAAGGAAGGACATTATGTCTCGTCTTCTAATCGCCATGAGAATGGACCACGATTGCAGCCTCATAATGAACGAAGAATGGTATGGGCTCCAATTTTTCTTGAGAGGTTCAACTATTTTGGCTCTATGAAATTAGCCTGATATCATTTTATCCTTAAAGGGTGTTTGTATCCAAAAATTACTATTAGCCACTCTACAGATCTGTGACCGGGTTGTTTCAATTATTGTTAAGGGCGAACCTAAAGCTTAGGAGGATAGGTAGAAACCACACCATAATAGATAGACTATAGCCTGAAGTGGGATTTCCTACTCCGCTCACCCAGGTAGACTTATATACTTCAAGGAGAGGTTGTGTAATCACTATTAAGGCTGGCTTTCCTATACAATCATTCTCATCAATACTCTCGTCAAAAGGACATATCAATCATCCCCTCCATCCATCCCTCGAAGACCCATTGAATGCAGGTTATCACTCACACGATTCCCGTTGAATGTGGATTCTCCCTTGAAGACTCATCCAACCAGCTATTCCAACCACCCCATCCAGCCAACGACTCCAACAAGAGTCGTACCACCATCCCAAGAGCTAGCAAGTTAGTATCAACACCTACTTTTGATTCTGAGGATGCTCACCTTAGTTTCATATGCAATATATAATCAATCAAGAGGCAGTTGAAGACCAGGGGAAAGGGGGAAAGGAAATAAGGTTATCCCATACTTATAAAGATTATGCGGGGAAAATAGGGTTTCAGGGTTCGTCAGGCTTAAATGTTCCCTTAGTTTTGTAGTATGGGACAATTTCTTGTACCATCCCAAAGATATATTGTCCAATCTCTCCCTAAAGCTACAAGATTCAGTGCCAATTAAGAAGGCCCACCTCCCCTGAACAAATGGAAGCTCTCTCCAAAAATATGTTGGAGCTCCCAAATCCCTCTATGATCACATGCAGGTGCTCATGGCTATTTGGAAATTTGATACTACCTGCAAGAATGCAAGAAGAGAAGAAGCGAAAATGAGGTAACTAGGGTGTAAATTTTTTCTGTCATGGGAAATAAATTTACTGTCAATACATAATTACATATTGAAAGAAATATATTTCTCTTTCTTTCTTTATATACCATATAGCTGATACTATTGCCTTATATTTGGTACGATTGATTGCCTATCTTACTGGCTCGCTATACGTTTGAAGCAAAGTTCTTCCCTATCTTGTTGGTTGGCAGTGCGTTTGAAGCAAAGTTCTTTCCTCATTCTTTCTTTGGGTATGGTAAATTTCTTTCCGGTCCCCATTATTTCTTTGTTCTTTCTTTGGGTATGGGTGCACAATGATGCGACCAGATGCCTCCAACCTTTAGCTTTAGCTTTTGGCATCTTCTTGGTGATAGTCACTCCTTCGACTTGGATTCTCTGCATTCTCTCTCCTCTACATATTGCAGGTAGAAGGATCCTCTACATATTGCAGGTAGAAGGCGGGCACATGACCGATGAATATTGCACATATTGCAGGTGGAAGGTCGACATATTGCAGGTAGAAGGTGGGCACATATTGTAGGTGGAAGGTTCGATAATCTAATAGACAACGAAAACACCAGTGTTCAGGTGTAATCAACCTATAGTGCTGACAAGCCACATGCAACTAACTAACCAAGTGGAAGTGGAGGGAAGTTGGCAGCTCACCACATACACCAAAGCCACCGCAAGCCACCACAATGGAGGGTTATGGACTATGAGTTATGTGTCTCCAAACATTAAACATTTAATGTTGTAAATTAATGTTAACTTGAAAGTTAACATTAATTCACTTTGCTTCTTTCATATCCTATTTGTTACATTTCAACCCCCTCATTTCCTAAGTTAGAAGCGTCTTTGCTTCGATATGAGGCCAAATAAGGTCTCAAAGTTAAAACAAAGTTAAAACCTAGGACAAAAAATAAATACTAATTGGAAAATAGTTGGAAAATTGTATGGAATTATTAAAACTTTGGGTAAAATACTTGGTTTGTGTGCAATACTAATTGAAGAATGAAAAAACGATTACTATTAGTCCCTGTAGCCCAAAGGGTAGGGACTTATAAGACAATATCCACATGTGCGTCTGGTGATGATTCCCAACTACATGTCTATGAAACAATTTCATTCAAAGGCTAATGCACTCAAAGGCTATTGCCTTGTCTGCTACTCAATCCGTGGTCTGGTTGGTTGTTCTTTTAATATGTTTGAAACTTTCAATATTTATTTGAGAGTTTTAGGTTGTCATTTATCCCAAAGTACTTGAATTTATTTGTGAAGAGAAAATAACTCTTATGTGGCTAGGTTTAATTCATGTGAAGAACTTTCTTTGAATTAGTGGTCAAACATGTGGTTGAAGTGGATCAAATACCATTTCCATGTCTTTCAATTTAAAGCTTCAAGTTCCATCCCTTGGATCATCTACCAAAGGCATGTTGGTAATGGAGAGGTCATGAATTCCATTCTGTCCATTTCCTTGAGGATACCAACCATTCTTGCACTTGGCCATTGAAAAATCCTATATCAAACAATTTTCTTTTATTAAAAAAAAAGTTTTGAAGGTGTTATTGAACAATAGTAACAATGTAAAAGGAGGATTTTTTTTTCACTAAAAAAATTATCTTAATATATTTAAGGTTAAGATAAATTTAAGGTGACTAAAAAAACAAATATTGATCTTTATAAATAGTTTCAAGAGAATTATTAAATATTAAAAATGTGAAAACATAGAAATTTACATCTTGTACTTGATAAATCTATGGTTAAAGTGGATGTATAGTAATTATTCTAAGTTCATGTAAGGTATAAAGGACCCAGTCATGCCACACAATATCACTCTCATAACATTGAAACATTCTTCAGATATAATCATAAACTATGCCCAACATGATCTGATAGAACTCTATACATATGTGCCCTCCATATTCCATAGTTATGCCAACTAATTACTATCATGCACCAGGCATATTCATATACATTCATAATTAATCATGTAGGACATTCATGAGAACATTGTGTATCATATAAATAATTAACAAAACACAATTCAAACACATTTAAGCATATCAATGAAAGTTTAATAATCATGGCACTTATCTTTTAGAGAAGTACCAACTAGCTGCAAACCTCATAAGTTCATCCCAACAACATACATTGTTGTTCTATCTCTCAACAACAAGCCACCCCCAAGCCAGGGCTATGACTCCACTAGGGAAAATGCACTCACACAAAAAAACTAAGGTCCAACAATACATGGCTCAAGGAAAGGTCAATGGCACCAACTCCAATGACAATTCTACCTCATGGTCTCTCATTCCCCACATCTTGTCCCACCCAAGGAAATGTACCCCCTTCTCTGCCACCGCAGTCCTTCGGGTTGTCCCACTTCCCTTCTAGGGCTTCAACAATAGGTTAACTGGGAAGTCTCAAAGATTTTTGGCACTGGGAACACATGGCTTCTCTCAATGAGCTTACAAGCACACACCAAGGAAACCTATTCCCAACAATCCCTCTCTCTAGTCTCAACCCTCCCCAAGGAAACTCGGGGAGAAAAACACACCCAAACCATCAAGGATTTACAGGGTTCACAAGGTTCAGAGGATCTCATCTCATTTCTAAAGCTCTGGTTCAAACCCTTCCCTCTCAATTGAACTATCCAATTCCCCCCCCAAATTTCCCCCCTTTGAACCCAATGACCATGCCCCAAAAAACTACCCCTTTCCACTAAAACTCAACATTACAAATCCATGCTCTTTTCATGACACTTGTCATACAAGGAAATCCCTTGTTCTCACTTGGTAATTTTTTTCCCTCCTTTAGGAACTTAGGGTATGAAACAACATAAACTTAGGCTTGAAATTTTAGAAATATTTTATTATATTCCTTGGCTTATCCCCTTAGCTTAATCCATTCTCGGAATCCCTTAGCCCCCTTTCCCTCTCGTGGGGTCTTATCCTCCCATACTTAATTGTTCTAGATCTGTAGCAGTGATGTAGTTTATTAATATAAAGAGTGATATTACAATTTACAAAGATTGGCTCATGGGCCACAAGATTCAGGCTCACCGACCTAATATCAAACAAGCACTCTAGCCTAACATTCATACAAACAAGGCACTCTGTCCCCAAACCATCTTGGCTCACCAACATATATGAAAATTTATGCATACATATATCCAATTTCCACTTGGGGGTATTACATTACATCCCCCCTTATTTTATGAACTATCCTCAGTGCATTATACACATTGTTCATTCCAAAATTCTTCAAAAAAACTCCAAAAAGATGTGGGTACTCTTCCTGCATGGCGTCCTCATGTTCCCATGTAGCATCTTTAGGATCGTAACAGGTCCACTGGACCTTTACCAGTCCTATTGCTCAATTCCAAAGAAACCCGACTTTCACGTATAGTATGCACATAGAATGAAATCAGAAGTCGCCTTTTGGCTCCACGTGAATCATGGTCCAATCGATTACATGGTTAGGATCAAGCACATATTTCTTAAGAAATGACACATAAAATACATTATGCACAAGCATAGATGCAGGAAATGCTAGCATGTATGCAATGAGACTAATCCTCTCCAGGATTTCAAATGGCCCATAGTAATGCGCTTCCAACTTTAAGAAGCTCTCCAAATTTAGTGAAATTCTCTTGGCCTTCACTTTCTAAAACACGTGGTCACCCACTTGAAATTCTCTAGGTGTTCTACCTTTATCAACAAATCGTTTTTGCATGTCCTGTGCAACCTTCAAGTTATATTTAATATTGGTCATCCGCTCTTCCATTTCCATGAACAACTCATGCCCAACCACTACTTTGTTTCTTGGATTATCCCATCTCACTGGCATGTTGCACTTTCTGCCATATAGTGCCTCAAAAGGACTCATCTTTAACGATGACTGATATCCATTGTTGTATGCAAACTTTACCAAGTGGAGGTAGTCTTCCCACCTGGAAGGTTTGTCCATCATATACATTATCAACATATCTTCAATCACTTGATTGATTCTCTTTGTCTTCCCATCTGTCTCTGGGTGATATGTTGTACTGAAGTTTAGATTTGTCCCAAATCCCTTGAATAAACCTTCAAAATTTCAATGTGAACTTGGGATCTTTGTCAGACATAATTGATTTAGGTACACCATGTAGCATGACAATTTTATTCATGTAGATGTGTATAATATTTGTTTCCTTATGTGTCAGCTTCACTGGCACATAATGAGATGCCTTGGTTAGTTTATCCACCACCACCATGATGAAATTATGCTACTTCAAAGTTATGGGAAGCTTGGTGATGAAATCCATTGTCACCAATTCCCATTTGCACTTAGGAATGGCCAATGGTTGTAGCAATACAACTGAATGTTTATGTTCTTTTACTTTTTGACACTCCAAGCACTTAATCAACCGCATCATTATTCATGCCTGGCCATTAATAATGGCCTCTATGATCCAGGTGGATATTGGTGGCCACCCACCTATTCTAACTGGCTCCTATTAACAGTTTTTAGTTCAACACGTTCTTCTGTAATTCTTTGTAATTGTGGGTTTTGTTAACACATAGAATTATATGGGTAAAAACATCACTTTGGTTTTGTTTTTTAAGTCATAGGGTTTTAGGTCTTCTTCTTATAGTCATAACTTAAAGTTTGATTTGAATAAGCTAAAGTTTGGTTCAACATTGGTTTAGAGTTTTGAGGTCATGTAATTAGACATCATGACAAGGTAAATGTTATAGCAAGATTTTCTTCACCCTATGCAAATTTTCTCAGAAGGCCTTTTCCATTTCCCTATGTAGACTTGAAGTCCCTTTTTTTGCAATTCCTAGAGCTAAAAATAATATTTTTTCCACATATACGCACCCTAACTATTATACAACATGCGTATACGAAGGTTGCACCATTACAACCTACGTACATCGAGGTTTGTGCCCAAAATTAAAAAAATGTGTCGGGTTTTCATGTCACGTCACAAGATCAATGATCCTTGACCTTCCATATACTAGAAACATTCCGAATCGGCCCTTCAGTTCCATTTGAAGGCTATAAATGGGCCATATCCAAGCTGTGAAAAAAGAGAGAGAAGAATTCAACTTTGAGATCAAAGTTACTCTGGAGAAATTATTCACTTCATATTGAGTCTGCATCCCTTTATCCTTTTAGTCAGAACACATTGTTCAGTCCTCAAGCTCTTCCCTACTTGATTGAGAACTTCATTGTATCTCTTATATGAGCTTGCCTTTGGTGGAGGATAGAAGTGGTGGAGGCCCAACTGGAAGGGAATTAGTTTCTCTGTTCCGAACCATGCCGACATGGAAGTTTGTCATTCATACACTTCTGTTGATTACATTTTAATAGAAATACTCTTTTCTCGTACAATTAATGTCTTGCAAATATTTGAATTGTTATTCCATGGGAATATTTGTTATGAATATTGATGGATTATGCTATTGAATGTGTTAACTTTATATATTATCACCATATGCTTGTGTATCTTGGTTGTTCAGGACAAGTTGCAGGTGTATTGCTTTGAGTCAAGTGCTCAACGATGGAATTCATCGAACTTCTGGACGCGGTAGGATATTTATCTTGTCTTGTTAGCATATTGTTTATATAACATACTTGAGATTAGAGTTTATTTCTGCATTCATTTCCGTTTGTTGTGGTTTACCCCATGCCATAGAGATATTTTCCTCGTAACATAATTGGTGACCATACTGGGGATAGAATCTTCTTTTCGGGGTTTGGAGTGTTTTTCTCCTTTGATTACTCTCGTTTACATTGAGTTTCTTGTCGTCTGATAACTTGGCATCCTCTGTTCATTTTAAGTCTGAGTTTTTTAGCCTTATCCTTAACCTGGTAGTGTTTCAATACATATACACAGTTTTTTTTCTTGATAGTCGCGTACATACGCGTGTTGTTATTATGTAGGAAGCGTATATACATGGTTTTATCCTGAACAATCACGTACATCATTATTGTATGCTTGGTTACTGAGTTTGATGTTTGCTGGGTGAGTTTTGATGGTTTCCAAGTCTTCTTAGGTCTCTGTTATGATTGTTAAGTGCCTGCAGAGTTATTGGAAACCTTTCTTTGGTTGAATTTTTGAGCGGTGCCTTTCTCATCATCATTTTCATTGATTGTCCTTGCATCTTGGGATGGGTGTTTGCTTCTTTATATCCTACTTAGTTTGTCTCTGTTTACATAAAGTAGAATCTTTATATCAAGCTGTTGTTTAGTCCTTGTATTTTCATTCTTTTATATTGAAAATACAAAAAATAATAAACATTTTTCGTTGTTGGCATTTGATCTTTTGGGTTCTTATCATTGATATTAGTACATGTATGGAAAGATTGCATCTTATTTTGAATTGCAGAATTAAATTGAAAATTTCATTTTGAAAAGCTTATCATTTATTGGGAATTGAAGTTAGGAATTTGCATTTTATTCATATTCATTTGTTTTACTTGCTGAGTCATAACATCATCAGTTTCACTACCACACCTTTTTGAGTAAGCAAGGACACTAAAATAAATGCTGATAAATTTAAAATTGACTAGAAACGATTTTATTTTTAGGGTGCACAAACTAGCTTAGGATTTAGAGCCTTGGAATAGGATTTTATGAGTAAACTTCTCCAAGGCTATTAAATCAACATATGTGTCTGACTAAGGGAGTAGTGAAATCCATTGTATAATTGGTGATGTCAGGAGGCCCTGCTTACACCAGAGTTAAGCATGAGGTTGCGTGAAGTTGGTTGAGGGGATATCCCCCAAATACCTTCTCAGCGTCATATATATTTATGGGGATCTTGCTAGTGCGTTTACCTCCGTGAGAGGCGGTGCTTTTGAGGTTTCGAGCTTTGTTACCCTGCCCATACGGTGGACCTGACTTACGACTATTCGCCATGCACATTGGTTATATTGTGGTTTCTTATTTGCTTGACATAGGTACCAGATAGGTTACTTGCATGGGTTATTCTGCATGTACCCTGGGTCAGATAAGGGTTGGACAACACACAACCTTTATGGAGGATTACCTCTTCGGGGGGATCTGATCGACTGGTTGTTAATCCCACGAGGGCCCTTATAACTAATTCTGATACCTCTGATCTTTTGCAGGGAGTCTCAGGCCCCTATTGGGCGAGACATACCTACTTTAGGGAGGGAGGCCCCTTTCAACCACTTTATCCTATTTGTGTGCATATTGGACTTTTTTATTATTTTTGTGTGCTCTGTGATTACTAGTCGGCCTTAGGATTGGTTTTTATATCTCAAGTCTTGAGTCATCGTGGAGATAGACCAACTTCCCTGCAGGTCTCATCGTTTGTTACGATTACCACCACATCTTGAGTCTTTTCCTTCTAAAAGGCGTAAAGTTATCAAATGTGGTACACACACCTCCACTTTCCAGACTTGTGATCATACAAAGATGAGTACTGAATCGAGTCAACAAGATATTAGGAGTCCTTCGACTCCCATACTCACTATAGTTAATGGTACTCCTTCGACACCTTCAACCAAAATGGTTGTAGTGCTGAAAGTTCCCATTATTACTCCCGTCTGACCTATAGTGAATGATCAACCTATAGCCACAAACCCTTTTGGGTCTCTTTGTCACTCGTCGAGCTACAATATTCAGTCCATCCCTACGACCTCTAGCCCTTTTTCCCATGGTATGAAAAATTTCACATCACAATTTTCATCCTCCATCCCAACATCTAATCTGAATACTAGTATTGGACTTGGGGGCATGGCTCCTCCACATACTCCATTTTTGTTTGATGGTGCTCATATCCCACAAACGACTCCTACAGTTGGAGGCTTTCCTTCTTTTCACCCCGGGTCTAGTCCAGGTCCTAATGCTCCTAGATGGAGTGGTCAACCTGATGGACAAGATGTTTCTTACGATCTATCCTTTACACCTACCTCCTCTACACCGATTCCAACCAACACGTTTGGCATGACGAATCCACCTCTATCCTCCAGATTCACACCCGGGGGAGGTCAATTTCATACCTTGGGAAACCCCCAACCTGGAGCTACTCCGGCTAGGGGAAATTTTTACAACCCTCATCATAACGTTCCTACTAAAATGGTGCCCAACCAACTCTTCATGAATCTGTTCGGAGGAGGGTCTTATAATCCCAGACAGGGCCATGGTGCATACCAGAACCCTGGATGGGTTGCGATTCCCCAATAACAATCTTTCCCGGGATCTTGGGGATAGATACCGCAAACCTGTCTCCCTTTTCTGGTGACGCTCAATCTGCTAGACTTCTTTAGATTAATGAATGACCCCGTGCGTCATGATCCGACATGCCCCCCCGTTCCCACCAAGCTTCCTTCGGATTTTCTGAAATTCGAAGGAAAGGCCGATGAGGATCTTGGTGATCATGTCACTACTTTTCATCTTTGGTGCTCTTATAATTCCCTTAACGATGATTCTATTCATTTAATATTTTTTCAATGCACCCTCACGGGAGTTGCGACGAAATGGTACATAGAGCTACTAGGAGGTACATACAAAAATTTTAATCATATTGTTTTAGTCTTCCTCAACCACTTCTGATTTTCGGTTCGTTATGATGCCAACATAGAAATTATGTCGACCTTCCATCAGGACAAAACCACCCATATATAGGATCATATCCAAGAGTGGTGTAGACATAAGAGGTTGATCAAGGCTTACATACCCCCATAATTCGTGCTAGAGTGGTTCCTTATGTCTCTACAACCTTATATTTCGAAGGATTTTTCTACATCCGGGGTTACATATGAGGAAGAAGTGATTTTTAAATCCCAATAGTTAGGTCTTATATACGCTCAGTCTGGGATGTTATACGAAATTCTCATAGATGCACCAAGGTCAAACTATGACCCTAGAAAAAATCTTGAGCCTCATGCCTATGGCATTGTAGACTCCACAAATGTGAAATCTCCAGACATGGTGACAAGCCAGTTGAAATATTTGTCTTTAAACGAGTCTATAGGAGGGCCAAATTCGTCTATGTCCTCCACTCCCACTCATTCAATGGATGTACATTCTATGCAAT
>ML782768.1:1040436-1060744 GCA_009831015.1 Picea engelmannii | reverse complement strand
TGTACTTGTTTGAGTTATCTCTTGGCATTGTATTGGCTATCTATATTAAGGAAGTTTTTCTAGGTTTTCTGCCCCATGAGGGTTTCCTAGGATAAATGATGTGTCTCTTGTGATTGTGTATTTCTCAGTGATCTTATCTTATGCTGTTGTTATTCATTGAAATGCAAAGAACTATAATAATGGCTTAAACATTAACAAGTTGTTACATCCAAGAGATCATCTTCTTCAAGAGTGACTAGAAGATTTGATTTCCAAGGGCTGAAGTTGCTTTCTCCATCAAGCCTATCTTCTACTAATGTTCTGTTCTTCATTTGATTTGTTTCATCGAACACTTGCCGACTGGATTTTGAAAAACTAATTATTAGGTTGAATTAACAACCTTCGATTATTTGGAATTATGACTTCAAATAATCAATTTGGTAGTATCACTGAGATGCTTGCTGATTCAAGAAAAACGTTTCTTTAGAAACCCTAGAATTAATATTCTGTAGGAATTTTCGGTACCCTTGAAACCTTAGGTCCAAAAATCAAAATTTCTCGGAATTTCATCTTGAGAACTTCTGGAGATGTGCTGGAAGAGATCGTACTCTTCTATGCCAAAAGTAGCCCCAACATCCAAGTATTAAGGGATGAATCACCACTGAGAAGGAGGTCGTACATATTTTATGGAAACTCTAGGAGGGTCGTACGGTTCTACAGAAGAGGAGAGATGGTTGATAAAAGCTTGTAGCTTGTGCAATGGGTTCTTCAAGATCTATGCTCTGAAACCATGTTGATTTTTCAAAAGTCTAGGTTAAGCATGAAGTTTAATCCATTTTATCATTTAACCATAACCATAAATGTTGTAGCAATCAATACCACAAGAAGAAGCACCATGCACAAGAACACAAAATGTATCCTGGGAAACCCTTCTCAACAAGGGAAGAAAACCCAACCAAATCCTTTGCTATATTCTTCAAGAGAAATACCTTCACCTCCAAGAAAGACCTAGCACACAAGAGGGTGCTTAAACCCTAGAAATCTAGTGCCCAAGAGAGGTGCGCTCCTTTTTCCAAAGAAGTGTACTTGCTGAAATTTCCAAACTCACAAGTATGAAATGATTCCATAATGGGGAATCATCCCTTACTTATATTAGACTTGTCAAATCAACAAAGGCATCTATTGGCTCAACAAGGCCGACCTCTCTAAGTCACTTTATAATTTATTATTAATATTAACAATATTAATTATCTTTTACATTTATTATTAATCACATTAAGGTGGGTCCGACCTGTACCCTTTACATAACGATTAGGGTTACAGGAAGGTCTGACTCTTGAACAACATATAGCAAAGGATCTGATACACCCACTAGTGCTCATCCACTAGGGGCACATCCATAGGGATTTCATAGCTCTGGCTCACTGCATTACACAGAAGAACCAGATCTACACATGTTCACCTATGCTCATCCACATGCACATCCACTCTACAGATCTTCTTTCCCACTGCCTCACACAAGAAAATCATCTGGATTTTTCTCATCAACTCTGCTGCTCAGAGGAGGCTAACACATCATCTTCATTTCTGTTCACATGACGATGCACCCAACACTTTGGGATTTCACACGTTCACCTTGTGCTCAGCCACATGCACGTCCAACTCATCAGATCGCCTTGCCCACTGGATAATCATCTAAAGTTATTCTCACTCTCTGAATGGAGGAGGTCATCTCTACGTTCCTAGCTCTGTCTCAGGCAGGAACCACGTACCCTTCTTAGGGGCTTTCTTTCAGGTTTGTAAGCTGAGAGAAAGGCTTCACATAGCTGCAATGATCCACACCTCATAGGTTTGTAAGCTGGAGAATGTCTCACATAGCTGCATTCATCAACATAATTGTAAAAGTCATTATAGATTGTCATGTTTCCTTACATTTATTATCATATTTTTAATATAAATTAAAAAATGAAAATAAAAAATTCTTTATTTTTTTCCAAAATGAAGAGATAATATGTCTTCAACTAGGGTAGGACCATTTTTTTTTACTTTTAAAATGTTACATTTCTTTTGGATCCATTTTTTAAAACATGTAAGATGTTATTTTTATATATGAAAATGGGTATCTAAAGATTTTATTTCTTCACAAAGTGTAAATTGGCTTCTTTCGGAGAGAGGTGGGAGTGATCTTAATATTTCCTTGGGTCCAAGGTGTGTTTTAGATTGATGTTTCTTTTTAGGGGACAAAGGCGATCTTAATATTTTCTTGGGCCCAAGGTGATCTTTTGATTGCTCCCATAGGTAATCAAAAGATAATCTTAGGCCCGAGGTGATTTTAAAATATATGAGACCCCTTTGGAAACAACATTAAAGATCTTGACAAGTGTTTTAAAATATCTTAACACTTTCCCAAACAATTTTTTTTCACATGCCTAGTTTAGTATATAGTAATAATATCTTTGTTTACAAAAATACTCGTATATAGTAATAATATCTTTGTTTGCAAAATTACTCCAAAACAATTTATTTTCGTATGCTTGTTTTAGTATATAGGAATAAACCGCTCCTAAAGTATAAGACATTCCAAAAGTATGGAAAATAGGTATAGTTTTTCATGTGTCATAAGTTTTGAAGCTATAAAAAATAATATATTGGTTTATGTACAAAAATGAATATTTGGAAACTAAAACAGTATAGATTTTTAAACCCTAAATCTATCAATTTTTTTTAGAATACAAAATCTATGAAAGGTTTGTATCTTTAGGGATTATATCTTTTTTAGTATTTGATAGATCTAGGGTTTAGATGGATTTGCACTAATATAATATTAACTTGTAATATTTATATTATTCATTTAAATTCACACATTAATTACATACACTTATTATCAAGAAGAAATTTCATAGTATCAACTACATTATCAATTCAAGTATTGTTATTAATAACATTCGAAGAAATTTCATAGTATCAACTACATTACCAATTCAAGTATTATTATTCATTGCAAGAAATTTCATACCCTCAATTACATTATTCATACTTGCATTATTTTACCATTTTCATGTGCATCCATGCCATAATGACACACACTTATTATTATTCTCATTGAAAGAAACTTCATAATACCAACAATATTAATGACAAGCATGTATTATTATTCTCATTGGAAGAAACTCCATAATACCAACACTATTATATTAGATTGAGATCATAATTTTTGAGAGCATAATTTTTATATTTACTTTTCATGTAATTCTCATTTTTCATGTGGTATGAGAATTTTATTTCTTTGTTGAAAATCTTCCTAAGATATGCTTATCTCAATATAATATGTTTGAATGTAGATATTATTATTTGTATCTAATTTAACACTCAACATGATAAGGAATTAATAACAATACTTACCATATTTACTTTTCACACTAGCATAGATCCATCCTAACTGCGGATCTATCAAGATATACAAGTTAAGATGGATATATGTTGGTTCAATACATTAATATTAAAGTATTAACAAATATTAATATTATAAAATATATTAATATATTTTTTAGTATATTACTATCTCCTTAATCACTATTATATTTTCTTGAATTATTAAATGAAATTGAGATAAATAAAAAAAAAACAAATTTAAATCAATATATTTTTTAATATATTAATCATCGTAATAAAATATATTAAAATATTATTATTTTACATGAACATCTTCCCCATACTAACTTGTAGAATAACATACCTATCATATTACTAGTATGTGGAATTTATTTAATTCTTAATTATAGTGAAATTCCAAAACACCTATAAATACCTATACCTATAGGTTCCAAAAGAGAAAACTCCCACTGTGTTTTTTGGAGAAGTGAAGGCAAGATCTCCTTAAACACAAGGTGAGTTTAAAAGTGAGAAAACATACCACTAAACCAACTACAATAATGACCGCCCTATTCCTATGAAAGCTGTGGATATCAACTTTAAGCACCTTATCCTGTGGATTGCAAAAACTGAATAAATAGTGAGTGTGGTCAATTACGAATCTCCTACAGTGGCACATTAATCTACAAAGCTCTGTGCTTTCTCCTACGGCAATAGCTGACCGATATGAAATGTCGATCACAGACTCGGACAGAAGACCTTTATGTATGCTAGTGCAGAAACCCTACCAGTAGGCAAACCTTTTAGTACTGAAACACCCAACTGTACTCTGCACAAATATCCATCTCAGATAATGATTTTTATGCACGAATCTCCATCTCAGATAATGATTTTTAAGTGAAGCACTTGCGAAGTCCAATTCAAAAAAGCGAACCATGAAGTGGCCAAGTCTGGGCTCATTGCTGTCTACCATTACGTGTACGTCCATGCAGTCAATGGCTGTGAAGACCCACTGTCACCATTGCTGAACTTTTCTAGAAAAGCTGGTACTGTCTTTGCCAAGCCAATTTGTGGTTCTAGGTTTATATTTTTCAGACTGTGCATTGCCTTTCATGCTTGATTAGGTTTCTGTTACAATTAATTCAAATACAAAGAGCGTTTGACCCTTGTCATGCAGAAATGTGAAGTACCAACTTGCCTGCCTCAAGATAATGAACGCCATTAGAAAATATGAGCTGATGTGCCCTGTCTGTACCTAATAAGTCGAAGATCCTGGAGCTGAGATAATGGATCTGCATGTGCATTTTGCATAAACAAAGCAGTGAATCTGTTTCTGGTTGATTCTAGATCCTGGGAACCCGAGGCTTATCTCCAGTACAAAGCACGTCAGTATCAACTGGTTTGAATCCTGATCCAATCCACCTGTGGCCCTTTTCTCACACTCATTCCCCTGCTCGTCAAAAATTGCAGGGCGATTAAAGTTTTTCGAGGTTATGGATCCCAATCCACTCACGTCATTCTGGTCCTTGAACAGTAAAAGTGCTCCAAAACTCATTGACCCTCTTCACGGATATTTGCCTTAGTGCGCAAGCATTACAAACCACAAAAATAATATTCAAATCTTGCATCATACTTCAAATCATCGAGCGATAGTTCAGTTTTCCGAGTCTTCACCATCAATTACGTCATGGTGGAGGATAATCATGCAGCATAATGCATCTCTCTGGTAACCTTTCGTCGGAATTCGGCGCAACATATATTTGCATGTCGTAGCAGTGATTGATTTTTTCGGACACCCAAGACAGTTGCAGGCCGTGAGTAGGAACTTTGGGCATCGTTCAATTGTTGATTAAAACGCCTCATTTTCCACCAGCTTGGATAGAGTCGAATTAGATTGATTTGTTGTGTAGATTGCAATTTTAACATTCAAGCTTGAATATCTAAATTAAATTGCAGATTGTTGAAGTGTTGAAATCACAAAAGCAAGATTCCGCTCAAAATTGTGCCTGAAAAATACTTAAAAAATAAAAGAGAGATGTTTTAGGTCATTTTTATTATAGTTTGAACATTTTTATTATAGATTGAAAATATGGAATAGATAATAATTAGTTTTTTTTTTTTTTATATAACTTTGGATTTATAGTTTTATGGAAAACAGTGTTAGAAGTTTTGAAATCCAAAGTTTTCAGTCAACACTTCATTCATCATAAGAAGATAATAGGTTCTTAGATTATTATCTCTAAAAATGATTAAAAAATAAAAGAGAGATGTTTTAGGTATTTTTTTATAATAGATTGAAAATATGGAATAGATAATAATTAGTTTTCTGATAACTTTGGATTTATAGCTTTCTGAAAACATTGTGTAAGAAGTTTTAAAATCCAGAATTTTCAGTGGATACTCCATCTATTATAAAAAGATAACAAGGTTCTTAGATCGTTGTCTGATTAAAAAAAGTATTGAAAGAAGGATATTGAAATTAAATATTAAAATATTAAATTAGGATGTTAGTTGAGGAGAAAAAAAAAAATTGGAGAAAAATTAAATATTAAAATACAATGTGAACTTAGAAGATTGGAGGAAAAATTAATTGAAAAGTGAAAAAAATTATAACTTAAAAACTATATTAAAATAAGGTTTAAAATATGAGAAGGAGAATGACATGTTGAAGTGAGAAATTAAAATAAGAATTTAATCAAATTAAAGAGATTATAATATTCAAAAAAAATGTTACCAATAAAAGAATAAACAATGTTGATTTCAAAAGATTTATAGATTAGAGAAAAGTACCAAAACAACAAAGAAAAAAAATAGATTCAAAGAGAAAAGAAAAGGTTAAAATATAAATGGGAAAATATCACGTTGAAAAAATTAAAATAAGAATTTAATGAAATTAGATAATTATAATATTCAAAAAAAAATTTACAACCAATTTTTTATTTTAAATTTTTATTTTTAAAATATAATTTTTTATAATCTTTCAAAATTTAAGGAAAAAATGTGATGTGATAAAGAGGAAAAAAGAAAATTAAGGTATTATAAAGATGTAATCAATCCTAATCTAGAAGATCAAAATTATCTATCTGTTTTGCCAAGTGTAAAGAAAAAAATAAGCATTGCTAAGATAAGAACAAATTCTCACTAGCTCCATAATGAAACTGGGCGTTGGTCAATTCCTAAAACGCCATGGGATGAAAGAGTGTGTCACCTTTGTGACACTAAGAAGGTTGAAGATGAAAAACACTTTCTCTTAGATTGTCCAGCCTATACCCATATTAGATCTCATTTTCAAAATATTGATTACACAACCTTCCTAACCTCTTAACTCAACAAAAGTATGGTGATCTTGGAAAGCTTCTCTTAATGCTTTTCGAACACAGAAACAAAATTCTAAAGAAACACAAGTAATCACTCACCCTCTGAAGATCCGATAGACCAATTAAATCTTAGTGGACGTTAATCATCATCATCATCATCATATATCAAAATTCAAAATTAATATATTAAAATTAATTTATATATTTTTCTATTTATTATTATTAATAATTTATAATATAATCATTTGTACATATCCCCTCACATTATTACATTATAATTAAAATTACTTTACATATTTGTTTTGGTTATTAATCCATAGTGTAATCATTTGTACACATCCCCACATATTATTACATTGCAAAAATTTCCATCAAAATCGCTTATGATGTTTCTCTTTCTTTTCTCCAACGTCAATCATAAGCAGTAATGAATTTCTTGGCTTTGGACCTACCCATAAATAACATAAACATAGTAGCATGATAACAACATATGATGGCAATGCTTCTAAACCGTTTGATATGTTGACATCATGGATCTCTTTGCATATACTATGATAGAAGTTACATTTTTCAATCCTATTTAATGAAAAAACAAATTATTTACCTTGAAATTGTTACATGGTAAGTTTTTACAAATTGGAGTAGGATCAACGGTTAATGATTTAGGGATTTTGTAGGTTAAGTAATCACTTAAACTTAAAATTGATGTTTTTTTAACTAGAATTTGATAAAAATAATTTGGAATTGCAAATCTCAAATGTTGAGATTTGCATAGTTAAAAGGGTGTTAGTTTTGTTTAGGTTACTCAATTGTTCACTATAATTAAAGTTTACTATTCAATGTTATTCACTAAAATTTGGATCATTAAATTTTTATGAATAAGGCCAAATTTTGGCCCATTATCATATTTCATTAATTTTGTTTTTCTTTTTTCAATAAAGAATTTATAACTTTATTTATCATTTGTTTGAGTTTTATGTAAAAATTGTTTTTCATCAAAGTAATTTCATAGTTAAGATAAAATATTTTCAAATATTTAATTTCATTTTTTTTTAGTTTAGATTTTTAATTACAAATTTTGCTTTAACAATGACATATTCTAACATGGTTATTTTACAAATCTAAAGATAGACATTGTACTTATGAATTTACTTGTATTTTTTATACATTGACATGATGCTCTTTCACCTCTTTTTTTTCTTTCTAATTCTCCATTTAGTGTACTAATTTTAGGCTAATAGAGGCTCCAATAAAACTAGTTTCCTCACTTCCTCTAATTTAGTCGAAGGGAATATTTCACTTTCCATGTCTGAATTGTCTAGTTTGTTTCGCTTATTCATCCTCGTTGAGGGGTTTCAATCGTGATTGAATAAAAACAAGGGGGTGGCTCCTTTGATGCAACCAAATCGACACAGACACACCACATGTCATAGAGGAAGAGGTAGGAACCTTTTCCAACAGTCCGATATTTAATCAATCTACATCCTTTGTTTAACATCCCCCTGTGGATTCCTCTTAGCATGTCTCTAGTGTCTTGGTTCGTTGTTTTTCCCTTTTCCCCTCGAGAGACCCTGGTTTTTGAGCAAGCATCCTTGTGATGATTTGTCTCTAGACAAACTCTACACCGAAAAGGAATGTTTTCATAATCCGATTCCTAGGTCCATTGACAATTATTGTACAATATGAAATTCTAATCTAATATACTTTTGCTTTGGTCAAGTGTTACATAGATTTTAGCATAGGGGATGATTTTCTCATTTCTCTAGCCCATGCCAATATTAATAATTTTTCCATGAAATCTCCACTACCTTTTAAAAATTTCATAGCATAGATGTGGATGGGAAGATTCAACATTCTCACACAAACTAGGCATGTTGAGATAGACATTCTAGTCAGATTAAAATCTAGGAATCATTGTTTGATGAAGAGGCCATTGCTACTCCAAAACCATGGTTCCTTCCATGACATTTCTATGTTATTTTGGAGGGAAAAAATGCAATGAAAGAAATCTCTAGAGAAAAAAATATTTGTTTGTAATTTGGTCTAGTTGGAGGAAATCACTATTACAATACACCTATTTTCCACCTTTGGACCCCCTTCCTTGTTGTTTTTTTTTGTTTTATTGAAATTTTGAGATGCAAAAGAAGATATTGTAGGTGGGTGTCATTTTTTGTGTCTCACATGTGTCCCTTTTATGCATCTCAATGCATCCAACCTACATCCCTTTTTAGCATGATCATGCATCGTTTTTGTCATTTTCATTTTTTGTCATTTGTATATGTCTCTTTTTGCATCCTTTGAGCATCTCTTTTGGGATTTTATTGTGTCTCCTTGGATGTTGAGTTACATCATAGCAATATCCAAATTTAAATTCTAATCGTTTTCTTATTTACCTCCGAACTGTGCCCCATTTTGTGAAAATTGTGTGTCCTAACTGTGTCCTATTTTGCATTCTATTAGTGTCTTCAATGTGTCCTTATTGCATCCTCTTCTATGTCTTTTATTTACTGACACATCCTTGTTTTCATCTTTTTGTTTTTTGTTTTTTTGGCATCTTGATTGTTTCCTTTCTATGACTTCTAGTGTTTTATTTGATGTTGTCTTTTGGGTCTTGTTATGTCATGTTATATATTGGCTATATCTCATGATTCATTGATTGTGGATCAATTAATGTGTCATCTTGTGTCATAATTTTTATGATTTTATAGTGTCGGTGTTACATCATAGGTTCTAAGTAACTGGGCTCCATTTTTATTTTCATTTTATGATGTTGTAACAGTATTCCCATTTTCATTTTACTCCAAGAAAATTTCAATTTCATTTTGAATTTACGATAGGAAACAATATTCAATTAATAAATATATCACAATCAATAGCAACTACACAAGATGTAGTAAAGGTCATGTATAGATAGTGATCTAGGTGGCCACCCAAGTCTATCTAAAAAATGGTCATGATATTGATAGTTTTGAATTCATTATTTCCTAGTGAATTTTTTATATCCTTCCCATATGTTTTTTGAGGTAGCGATGTACAATATTTAGGAACTTGAATCAATTTGATAATGTTTTTTCCAATGAGTTTAATGAAGACAAAAAAATGGAGTGTTGGCCCCTTTGCTTTGATTGAAGACATAGTGGTTCCAAATTGAATGTGACAACCTAATTTGAGTTTTTCCACCCTTTTTGAGGACCGTTTGTAGGTGTAAAGAGAATACAAGATCATAAGGAAGAAGGACCAATATATCAAGATGATATCTCAAGTTTTTAGGAGATGAGTGACATAAGTCTACAAACATTTGAAGACCCATGAACTAGTTAAATCATAGATAGAATTATTAGATCTGGTCGTAAGCTAATGACCTGGATTTTGAATGAGTCCTTCTACCTAAGAGAACAACTGTATATATGTAAAGGCTTTAGGTTGTATATGGTTCGATTTTGGATGGTGGTCAGTGTACTGTTACTTATTGATACTTTGTTGCATCTTTTTGCTATAAACCATGCGTTGTAAGCATGATTTGTATAAGATTGAATATTAATGGAATGTTACTCCCCTTACACATGTTATGTGTATTTCTAATTTATGGTGATGATATGTTATTTTATTATGCTCAACTTGATATGGTCAAAGATGTTTATATGCTAGAATAGGCATTGTGTTTTATTATAGATCATATTCAATATTCTATTAAAGTTGATGGGCCCCTAGATCACTTTATATGGCCACTCCTTTTTCTATATATTATGGCCATGTTTGCCTTATTAACATTGAAATTTCCTAATTAAAGGTCAAATTACACAATGTTGTTACATGCTTATTTAAAGTAAATATTATTGGCTTATTTACTAAAGATTATGGTGAATATTTGATGACTTGAGTATTTTTGTTGATTATGTACTTTGAATAAAATACACTAATGATGGTTAGGAAGAGAAATGGTTTATTGCAACATAATCTCATTTTCATTGTGAATAATCTTCGACAAATATGACGGTCCTCATAGTTAGTCAATAAATGGTTCCAATTACTTTGGAGTCTCCACTTGCATGACAATTAACTATCACCTTCTCCATATCGCACTAGGAAATCAAGTGGGACCCATAGAGATCTACGAATGAGCTTACAACTCTATGTCTTCCTGATTGACGAACCTCATTCATTCTCATAGTCCCTCCCATAGGATTTTATCCATTCCAGTGACTCATACCACCCCGGTAGGCCCACTCTAATGACACTCCATTCATTGAATCTAACGATCCTTGGAGTCAAACAAAAAATGACTCTGATCACTTCAAATTCTTTACCTTCTCAATGGTTAACACCCTCCTCCCCTAATTGAATCTCGTACACATGAAAATTCCATAACCTTCCCTTAGAATGACACTTGGCATTAGAACTCAGGCTGAACAATGTCCTAAATATCAAATTTACCCTAACACGTGGCATGACACCTGAATGAAACATGGATCCATACATAGAATGACGCATGGACTGATGTGTCTATACACGTCATGATAGGATACCAAGGCTTACCTAACTAGGTGCTTCAAGTCATCCTCTTCATCGTCAAAGTCCTCCGTCCTCGTCGGTCTTCTATGAAATATGACACTTGGATCTTCGACCACCTACACCATAACAAAATTTTGATCGACATCAACAATACAGATACCCATAGATACCACTCATCGAGGATCAATGAATCTCGGTCGTTCTCAGTTTCCTCCTCCATTAAAGTCCCCTATCAATCCCTCACTCGGTCATCTCGATAGTATTTCCAACCAATCAACAATGGAGAGCTATCCTCCCCATATCTGTCAATCGACAATTAAGGGTGACCATCCAAAGTTATAATCCCAACATGGCCCATCCTCGTCCTCTTGACAAACCATATACTAACACCTATCGTCCTCTGGGACACGCTGACATGACATGTCAGTCGACGTAATATTATCTATATTTTCTCTTATGTGATAAGGCATGGAACTAGGGGTTGGAACCATGTTCCCCTCACTCAAAATCAATGGTAGAGATTTATCACTCATCCTCTGATAAATCAATGATTGTTTTTTACTCAGAGCTCTCCCCGTTGGAGTCCCTGTGAAACTTTACACTCAAACACTCCAAAGACTGATGGTCAAGATCATCTCACCACACCAAATCAATGGTCATTGATGGTATTGGGTCTTCTTCATTGTCGAACTCCATAGAAGTCCTTGTAGTCAAATAATTTTTATGACTTCACCCTAATTCAAAACACAAGAATTCTGTAGGAAAACAACCCAATCTTTCACTTATCCAATTAATGTATTCTTCTAAGTCCTTTCCAAGGTTTTTACCAGGCCTTCTTGGCCTTCACCTTACTTATAAAACTAAAAATAATTCTTCTCCTATCTCGGTGAATATTTTATAGAGCCTCCAGGAGTTTCATTCAAACATGGAGGTTTTCACATGGCTTAAAGATCTCTAAAATGCATAGATACCTTTTCAAGTTCAAGGGAACTTCTTCCACCATTATTCCAAAGAAGGTTTATACCTTGCAAGATTTCCACACAGAGGCTTGTTGTATTCATGGGGTCACACCCCTCTTTTACAATTCCTATTAGGCTACACAACTCTACCAGATCAACAATGAAAACATGTAAAATTAACCCATTTTGTTTAGGGATTCAACCATCACTTCTCTTCGTTCACGTATGTCATTTATACTAGGAATTAACACAAGGTATACTGGCCTTCTTAGGATCCAACATACTATTATTACATTTTATGTATCACCCCTTTGAAAGAGGATTACAAAATTCCATCCCTCTCAGAGATTATCGTTAATTTATTAATTTATATGCCTTGTTTCCTTTCATAGGAAACACACTACATAAGATATCCTACTATGCTCATAGGAGGCATAAACACACATTCATTTTAGAACAATACATAATGTTCATACTCATATGTGCAAGGCATGAACCATTCTTGCAGCTTCATAATCCCTTAAATATAAGGGCTTTCCAACAAAACAACTATCAACATTGCAAACCGGGAATACACATCCATATCAAAATTACAGGTATCCAACCATATAATTCATTTCTATTACATAGAGTATATGAGATACTTATCTATTTAGTGAAGAAGCTAATTGGCCAATTGACCGTATGTATTCGCATTTCCTCCCAATTGTAGGCTCTTCTTGCTTAGTGACTTTGACATTAGGCCACCCCCATGCCAAGCCATGATACCACTAGAGAATCTCTCTCAGGTTCTCAAGAATATTGGCATGTGAAGGCCACTCTCCTTCACACCATCACTGGTAGAAATTTCCTCACCCCTCATAGCTCATTTCTCTTTGAGGTTTATCATATGCCTTCCAACATCAAGCTCATGGCCTCTTAGCTCAGGTTGGGTTCATGTACTCTCCGATGAGTCCTGCAACCCGATCCTCCCTCTTAGAATTGTGTCTCCCAGACCATACGTGGGATCCATCCTATATTCTTCCTTCTCATCCCACAAAAAAATCCCCTTTGGTCTGTCTCCTCTCTCCCCCTTGTTGTCTGCTCGTGTGTGCTTCTCTTGCACACACCCTTTAGGAAGGTACTCGACTTGTCCTCTTTATTCTATCAGAAGGAAACCCATGGGTCAATCATGGGACTCATGGTTATCTCTCATGTTTTTCTCTAACTGACAAATTTATGTCACCTCAATAATCTCTCCATACTTCCATTCATTGAGGGTGTTTGGTTAGAGTTTCATCCAACTTCCATTCACCGTTCCTTCACAAAATTATCCATTCAAGGTTTCCAACCACACAACACCTGTCTCTGTTACCTGTTGAATCATATAGGTTCCTAACCAATGAATTCTAAACTTTCCTAGATGCTACATAAACTTGTTTTCATAGAGTAGTACCATATCTCCTACTTGAAACTTCTTTTGTTTAATGTGTCTATCATGCCAAGCCTTCTCTCTTGATTTCTGAACCTATTGATGGAAACCTGTTGCAAATCGATCTTCCTAAAGCTGTATTAAATATGACAATATCTCCTGTATTGCACCAGTGTCTGATATCTCAGTGATTTCTTCTAGGTATAATGAATTCCATAGGAATTACGACTTCCTTCCCATAAACCGACCTGAAAGGTGTCTGTCTTGTTAGCTTCTTACTTGTCATCCTGTAAGCCCATAATACTGTAGGAACTCTTAAGTCCCAATCGTCTCTCCCTACATTGCAAATCTTTTTCAAGGCATTCTCCAATATATTATTAAAATCTTCCACTGTTCCATTGGCATGAGGGTGATATGGGGTAATCATTTGATGATGAATCTTGAACTCCTCAATCAATGTTGCAATTGTCTTATTCATAGATTGTGTACCTTGATCACTGAGTAATATGTGTGGACATTCAAACCTTGTGACTACATTCTCAAACAAAAACCTTGTAGTAGTCTCTGTAGTGCAATCTGTAACTAGAGATTCTTCTTCCCACCTTGTCAAATACTTTGTCACAGTGATTATGCCCCTTTCCCCTAATATTCTTTCTTGTTGGTTGATTGGCCCCACAAATTCTATGGCCCACTTATCAAATTCTTGCAACGTAACCTGTGGATTTAAATTCATTTCATCTCTCCTAGAAAGCTTTCCCACTCTTTGGCATACATCACATGACCGCCATTATTCCTTCACATCTTTGTGAATTTTAGGGCACCAAAGCTCAACGCAAAAATTATTTGTTGTGCAGTTTCTGTACCTATGTAATGTCCTCCTGCAATTCCATCTTGCACTTCTTCAAGTATCATCGGTCTTTCGTGTTCCAGCACTCAACGTCTCAGTATTCCATTTACACCCAACTTGTATAAATTCCCTGCAATCAATTGATAATCTGCTACTCTCACTACCAGTTGTTTCTTTTGTGCTACTTTCATATCAGATGATCCATACCTATACTTAGAAACTGTACGATGTACAATAAGTAATCATCCACAATATTTACTACAAACAGTTTTGCATTTGGGAAGCTATCATCTAAATTTACTGCATCTTCTCCTCACAATATGCATGATAGATTATCTGGTCCTGCATTTATATCCCCTAGTTTCACTACAACCTCAAAGTCATATTCCTGAAATAATAATAGCCATCTGCACATTCTCCCTCCCAACACTAGCTTATTGACTAAGTATTTAAATGTAGAATGGTCTTTATACATCTTGAAGTGAGACCCCAATAAATAATGCCTGAACTTTTGTAGCGCATAGACCATTGCCAATCCTTCTCGTTCTATGGTAGTATAATTCTTCTTTGTTATAGACAACTTCCTTCTTGTAAAAGAAATTAGGTGATCTATGTCACCCTCCCCTAGTTGGGGTAGTACTACACCCAATTCTATGTATGATGCATCTACATTTACATGGAACTCTTTGTCCCAATCCCGAAAGATCAAAATCAACGCGATTACCAATTTTTGTTTCAAGGTGTCCAACCCCTTCTAACAGTCCTCGTTCCATTGAAACTTTGCTTCCTTATTTAGTAAATTTTCCATTGGTGTTGTGATATGCACATATCCTTTGATAATTTTCCTGTAATAACCTATATGGCCTAACATTCCCCTCAGTTGTCTGACTGATGTAGGAGGTTCTAACTCTAGAATTAATGCAATCTTGGATGGATCTACTAATAGTCCCTATTTGCACTCTATATTTCCCAACAAAATTCCAAATGGTGCACAAAAGATACACTTCTTCAAGTTCAACAAAATATAACACTATCTGCACCAATCCAACATGTGTTTGAGGAATTTTATATGATCCTTTAGTAGACTAAACACCATCTAGTCATCCAAGTAGACTTATAGGAACTCATGGATGAACTCCTTGAATGTTGCAACCACTACTCTAGAAAACACCAAAGGAGAATTATTCGATCCAAATGGCATAACTGTATACTAATAACTCCCCCATTTCGTCGCAAAGTGATATTGTGTCAATCCTCCTGTGCAATCCTTATCTGATGGTACCCCGAGAATCTATCTGTGAAAGAATATGTTTCCTCTCCTCATATGTTCTCTAGTACCTCATCCGTGAATGGTGTTGGGAATGGGTCATGCAAGCATGCGTAATTAAACTTCCTTAGATCCATGCAGATCATTATTCCTCCTGTCTTCTTGTCCTACACCACCATTAGAATAATCCACTCAGATTATTCTACTGGTTCGATGATACCTACGTCCAACATCCTATCTATTTCAACGTTCACCTTCTCCTTGTACATCATAATTAACCTATAAGGCCTCTGGCGCACTGGCTTATCTCCTGGTTTAAGTGGGATCTTCATCTCTCCTAAGTCTCTTTCTATTCCCTTCATCTCTGAAAATGTCATTGGGAATAGGTCTTGATATTCTCGCAGTAAGTCTGCAATCTTCTTAACTGTCTCATCATTCCAATAATTCCTTATCTACCCATACTTGGGATTCTATGCCATCCCAATATTTACCTTCCACGTATTTATAGGAAGTGTATATGCGATGGATTCACAAACTGGTCCTTTTACTACTCATTCTCCTTCAGTCTCAGGCACCTGTAAATTCCTGGGATCCTCTTCATCATACTCCTCCTTAGCTACATTGTAGCACTCCAATAGCTCACGAACAATAATCTTGGCTATGTGTGCACTGCATATTGGTACCACCTCCATCGCCCCTTCTTCTGAGAATATATTCATTCAAATATCCTGTAGTGTTGCATCTATTGATGGAAATTCATGTTCAAATGTGAATGTGATTTTGAACCTCTGGACCATTTCTTCCCACTCTGTTGTCTCCCTGCACATCTCCAATTCCATATACCATTTCTTTAGAATTGTGTCCAATGTGTGTATAAATCTATGCGTCCATTCTGTTTCTGGTATTGAACTCCATAAAAAATTTCACTGTTCAACATGATATGTTGGATCACTCTCTCCTATGTACTTTTGTACAATCTTTTCTTCCTCGGTACCAAACCTTATTTGCATTAGTCTGCTGCACTGTGACTAGTCTTTCATTCCCTCTTTGTGTGTATCCCACCATATAGTTGGAGTCACTTTCAAGAAAACATCTAGTGCTAGCAACCTTTTTCATTTGAGTACCTTCAACTCAAATTATTTTACAAACATGCTTATATCAGTTAATCCATCATACCTAGGTGTATCAAACGACTCTGTAACAATTGATCACAAGGATCTGGTTATGCGTGAACACTGTCTAGTTGATACCTCATGCATCCTCTGTTTCCAATGCTATAGACCTAATTTTGAGTATGATGCACATGAAACGATGCTCCTCCAGCTCAATGCACCATCCACTATCAGATTGACATAATATTCCATCTACACAGTCATGTTATATAAAGTGTCAATGTCATTCCCTCTTGTTGACTCTATTATCTCTTTCCTTCTAATGGGTCCAAGGGTGCAGTAACTTTCAAATATCCAACTTCAAATATCATCTCCCTCCTCTTCAAGTTGATGATCAACTGGTTATCAAAATCCAATTCCAATCCCATTAGTGCTAGATATGGTTGGTTGTCATCCATGATCTCAATAAATTCAAAGTATGAAATGATGCACACCCCATCTATATTCACAGGTACTCCTGTAAAACGACCAATTGGTACTATTTTGTGTTGATTCATGAGCCTTAACTAAACAAGAGACCATACTAACTTGGGTTTTCCCATCATATCCCATGTCTTCTTAGGTAAAACATTCACTTTAGACCCTAAGTCCAAGATAACATTATCCACATCATACTCTCTAATCCGTGCACTAACTCTGAATTCTCCATTGGTCCTCTTCCTGCACAATACCTGATTTACCATCCTTTGTGCGATGGGAGTATCCCTCCCTTGTGTACAGTGATAAATCGTGTCATATAATATACTTAGTGCATTTTTATCCTTCATCAGATATACACAAATTTTCATGTATTCTGTTAGCATGCTTACCTTCCCAGTTGGTTTCTCTGACATAGAACGATATTCTACATGAGGCTCAATTGATGTTGATGCTCCCAAATCCACTCTGAGTAATTATTTTCTTTCTCTCTAATATGTCTCATTTTCTTGTTGAGGATCAAAGGAAACTGGCATAAGCTCTGTTGAATTCGTTACCCACTACTCATTCTTCTTTCCTTCATTCATCATATCAACCCCTATTCTAGCTCCTCCACGCGTAACAAATGCTACTCTTGGTCCTTCATTGCGTCTTTCAGCTGATATCTTCTGCACATTCTGATTCATATTCTAGTTCTAGTTTCCTCTATCCTGCCACTTCACAACTATTTGGGGACATTCTTTTGTTGAGTGATCCAATGCTCTGCAATATGTGCACGTCGTACATAGATTATGACAGTATTGAGCCAAGTGTCTAGGTTGATTACAATTATAACATATAATCTGTCCTCTTCCTCCTCTACTGTTATCCACAATTTTGGTCATTGTGATGATGTCATGATGATGGAAAATCAAGCTCTTAAATAAGAATATTTTCATGAGGAAAGTTGCACTTGTCTGTTTCCAGAAAACTATATTTTTCAAATAGTTCGTAGGCTGCATATATAGCTGCCTGCGAGAATCCCTAATTCTCGCAGGCTGCATTAAGCCAGGATGTGGATAATTTGCATTGTACTCATGGCCAGGGTGCGAACATGTTTCTAAAGAGTAAAACGATGAAGTTCTCAAGCCTTCTAGAAGAGAATCTTCGAGAAGCATGAGTTGGGTAACGAATGGTTGTTCAATTACTGGCATTCCAGATTTATTGGGATCATTTCCTATCCAAGCAACTAAATTATCTTCTCCTATATATTGAAGAGATGGCTCATGGAAAAGGTTAGAGTAGAAGCAAGCTAACAAGAGATTGATTGGAGAATTGTTGAAATCCTGTATGAAGGACTGATGCTACAGCAGCAAGAGACTACAGCAAGGTCATCACAAGTGGTTGATTTTCTTCATGCATGAGCAAGTGTGTGTGTCAGAGCTAGGAGCCATCGAAAGGAGACCTACGACATCAAGGCTCAGGTTGTAAGTTTCACTTTCAATTAATTCAATACAGTAATATGTCCCTTTCCCATAAAGATAATATCACTTTATTACATGATTCCTTGATCACATGTATAGACTAGCTATTGAATATATTAATCTACCTTTACTTTGATTGGTTTGTTCTATCATGATCTGGACGGAGCAAGAGCATCAGAGCAAAGCTTGGAACAACAGAGACTTAGGAAAGTGTTCATAAGGTATGTCCACAATCCTTATCTCTTAGTTCACTCAATAGGCTAGATCTAGGGAAAGAGTAGTATTCTGTCCTGTTTTGTTCTAGATCCAGGTGGATCTAGGGAGATCGGTTCGTGTCTGCACTTACGGATTAATCCTTAAACAAAATTGGCGACTCCACTGGGGACTTATCCCTTTGTCTTTTTGGTTTTTTGAATTTTCTGTGGCCATTTTCTCTATTTCGATTATTCTCTTGTTTTGTCAGTGTCTGAGTCCTCAGGATACCCTGAGGGACCTTCTGGGTCTATAAGCCAGTTTGAATTTTACTTGCTTTTTCAAAATTTTCATTAGTTTCAGGGATTCCCGCACTGTACCTATTGACAGCCTGCGAGAACCTTGGAAGTTCGCACTCTGCATATATATGCCAGTGTGAATTGTTCGCATTCTGCATTGAAGTGGCCTGCGAGAATATTACATTCTCGCACTGTGTCCAAGGCTTGCCTGCGGGCAGATTTTGAAATTTTTTTGAAATCAAGTTTTGACTTTGTCAATTGCTCTGAATAGTTGATTTGTGTCCTTTTGGCTTATTGGATCATTGACTTACACACCTCTTGCTTTAGTTTGCTTGTTTGGAGAGATTTAGGGTTTCTAGGTCTTCCTTGCTTTTGGTAACTTGACTTTCTTTTCTTGGCTCTGTTTGGCATTTTCTTTCTCTCTGATTTCTGGAGTTGGATGTGTCTGTGTGGCTGAGAACCAGTGATTGGTAGAGGGTTAAGTGCTTGAGGTTTTCTCTTTTGCTTTGAGGTTCGAAAGAACCTTTTCATTTGCTTTGGGAAGACTCATTGGTTTGGTTTTTGTTTTTACTATCATTGAAAGAATTGGTTGGGTTGTGTTGTTTGATTTAGTATGATTTGATTTTCTTTTCTCATTTATCAGAGTTCTTCTTGGAAAGTGAACAATTAGTTTTCTTTCAAGTTTTTTGTTTTTGTCATTTCGAAAACATTGCAAAATCAAATCTTAGAGCTTATTGAAGTATTGGAAAAGACATTTAGAGATTGTTATTTAGTTAATGATTATTTGCATAGACATATGAAAGGAAGTTGTGCATTGCATTTGCATTGTAGTATTGAGATTGATTCGGAAAATATTCTCTCTCTCCCGTAACTAGGATTCATGGAATGAAAAAGATTATATTTCATCATTGTCCTTGCATTACTTGGGTCAGAGTCACACATCATGAGTTTCACTTCTGTTGCCTTTGAGTAATTAACAACCTTTAAGAATATTGCGTAATATTAAAATCAATCTAGTAACTTTTTCTAGGGCTCTTTACACCAACATATTAGCTAGGCTAGTGCTTTGGAGTAGGAAGAGAGACACACTCTCCATAAGCT
>ML782768.1:998823-1012840 GCA_009831015.1 Picea engelmannii | reverse complement strand
AAAGGGGCTCTTTAGGGCACAATTAGGTCTTTGACCAGCCCACCATGAGGATTGAGCTCGGATTTGGTGTCAAATCGACTTGGGAGCCGATCCATTAGTGGTTGGGAGGCCGACCAATTTCAATAAATGCGCCGTTTAGTAGGAACGCGGGTTTTTCGCCCAACAGCCGCGCCTTTTGCACCTATGCGCGCTTTGTACGTTTCTGTTACGCGCGTGCGCGCGCGCACCCAGATGATGTAAAGCGCCTTTCAAATTTTTGGTCATTTGTATAGTTTTTGACCCTTTTGAAATGCTGTGGAATTAATCCTGTGCCATGAATGACTCCAGTCCTGTTTTGACGATGCGGAGTTCTTGTCGCTGTGTGCAGACGAAATTTCAGTGATAACACCCATGCATGGTGATTAACGCCTCTGCCTACTGTTTGAACCGTCATATCATTGTTTTGTTGAGGCTCGGGGCTATGGCTCTGTGGATTTTTATCAAACCCTACCTGTGAGTTCTATGTTGATTCCCTTCTGTTCACCATGGCTCCAGTGGTAAGGATTGAGCCGAATGGCATCCAAACCTTGCTATCGTATGATAACACTAGGGACGATTTAGAAAGGAACGGTTGGCATTTGTTCATTGAAAAATTTGAGGGTTTCAATCTTCGAGTTTCCCAAGAATTTGCCTTGACCTTCGATGGTTGTAGGGAAAATATAGGTGATGTGCAATTAGAAGTAACATAAGATTTTTTAAGCCAAGCCACGTGTTTACCAGATGTCGGGCAAAAATGGTTCAAGAATACAAAAGTTGAAGAGGTCCCCTGGACTTTGATGTTCACCTCACGAAAAATTACTAGTTGCGATCGAGGTATGCCAGTCTCTTCCTTAAAAACTGGGTGGCATGATCTACTTGTTATTGTGAAACAATTCATTACATGTGAAGGAAGATTCGGATTAGTTTTCCTGTATCATCTGCGCTTGCTTATGAGTTTCATTGGCTTCTCGTTGAATATACCCTACTTCTTGCTTAGAAGTCTGTACAAGATGGGAAAACAGTTTAAGAAGAAGAGGTCTGATTCGAGTTTATTCCATCATGGTTTAATTAAAATTATCCTTGTGCATTAGTTTCAATTACAAAATGATTGTTGGGATGCATTTATTTCACGAAATGGCTTTGGTAACAGTGAGTTGGGACAGGTTGATAAACCGGTCATTGTTGAAACCCTTGTGAACACTACATCCTCTTCTCCACCGCTCCTGCCCTGTGATCTTTCCCCTAATAATGAACCCTCGACCTACCCTGATGTCACTCGACAGGACAATCAACCGGGTTCGCATCCAAAGGATAGCACTAAAAATGTTATGAAACCTACAGGGAAGAAGCACAAGGGCAGTGTCGATGTTAATTTTAAGAATAAAAGGGCTGGTCGTTTGATCTCACAAAGTGTTTGAAATGAAATCAAACCTTGTGCAGACACAAACAACACAATTTATGTGAGCGAAGATTCAGACTCGAAAATCGAAAGGTTTTTAGCTGAAGAAGACCCCGTGTCATACGGGCTCTATCCTGACACACCCTATGACTATGTAAACAACCTACCTCCATGTCTAAAAGGTAACCCATAATTCTCAGGCATTCAACTCTGTGATAAACCTACCTTTCGCGTGGACGATTCTCCAACCCTTAACGCTGTCAGTGCCAATGCACAGTCTGTGCAACCACAGTGTGATGAGTGTCGATCCTAGATCGACAGGTATTATACGGATGTGCCTTTGCTACAATCTCGACTTAAATATTTAAAAGACCAAGTGGATTTTTTGACAAACGAGAATAATAGACTCCAATCCATAACTCAAGAAAAGGAGAAACACCTAAAAACTACATGATCTGTCATTTTTAAGAATGTAGAGGCAACAACAACAATTGTAAACTCCAAGATTGCTTGATATGTTTTAATTCCATGATTTGAGGTATGATCTTTTTAAATTTTAGCATGATTTTGTCACTCTCAAGTTAGTATATACGATTTGATTGAATATATTATCTTTCTTATAAAGATTAGTTTGTTTTTTTTATTGAATAAAATATGAGTGTACCTGCTATTATAACTAGCTACCGAATCGTAAGATTCTGTAGCCAGTTAGAAAAATTCGAATTTCTTGATTTGACAATTGAAAACATATCTAAAATCTTCCCAATTTCATTTCTTTTCAGGAACTCATTATTTCCAAGGAGATATGAGACACTGTTGAAATCTCCCAGCCATATCAACTTTGTGTTTTTAGTAAATAGATTAGACTCTTGATAGTTTTGATATCTAGTAAAATCAGGGAGGTTGCATCCCCCATGTTTTTGGAACATATTTGATATTATCAACAGGAAACATTTTTGTTCCTGGAACCTATATAAGCATGCTATTTTGTAAACATGGCATCATCTCAGCCTGGGGCAAGACTATGGATTTTTCATTTACAGACTTGAATGGAATATAATACTTGTCACAGCTTTAGCTTTTCCGTATTGTGTTTTTATTCAAGTCATGTTCATTTCAATTTGTAAATATATTATGATTTCTTTTGCTATCATGGTTCACTACAAGTTGATAGAATAAAAGTTTATATATTATCCATGTTTCATGTTCCAGATTTAGCACACAATAATCATTCGTTCAATTTGAATTAAGAGGTTTATCTCTAATTTCGATCAAATGTTTATACGCAAGTTCTCATAGGAAGAATAATCTTATCGTGGCTGCTTGTAATATTATAAGGTTACTATGAATACATCTGTTATATGTTTTGTTGTTATGATTCAAACTTCATCATCGCTGCTTCACATTTATTAGCAACAATTTCAGGATCTGTCGCAGGTTTACCTCGTCAGATAAGGTGACTAGATGCTACACATCGAACATATATTGGATGCGACAACAGGTCAGCTTATTATTTCATTTCATTAGCATAATAAATATAGAAGTTCCCTGTAGTTAAAATATTTTTTTACCATTTGTTATTTCTTTTGTTTAATTAGACAGTTTGATATTCGATTTCTTTTATATAAACATCATAAGAAAACAAATCAAAAGGATTAAATAATAGCTTTACTGTTGTTTAAAAAAATCAATTTACATTCGATTTTCACGGATTTAGATTAAAATTCGTATTTTGTACATATTATATATATTAGAAATAGAATTATTTGTATATATTGTGCATATGATAAATAGAGTTATTTTATAAGTATTAGTTAGTTAAACTGAAAATATATATTAGATGTATATATAGTTTTCAGCGACTGTTATTTATTAAGTTATTGCATTTCCTTTAGTTTTGTTTTTTCTCTTTCTTTAGAACTTAGATCGGCCAACGGAGCCGCTAAACCCATCGGAGTGGATTAATCCAAACGAATTGGGTTAATTAGACAACCCCGGATCGGATTCACTCCTCCAGTTGACGAGCAGTCAATTTCTCCCATCAACAAATGGCGCTAGAAGGAGGGCTTGAAAACTATTAATGGAACGAGGAGGTCGTAAGACTCCTCCCCCACCTACCCACTCACCTATAGTAACTAGAAGTCATTCAGATGAAAACATTGTCCCTCAAACAACAACCACATCAAATGACGATCTACGGATCATGGTTGCACCAATAACTCTAAATCCTTCGGGTGGTGATATACAAGAGATTGTTCGTCAATCTCTCATAAGAACACACAGTGCCTTAGCCCATATAAGACAACCAAACCGACCTTTGAATCAACCATTAGACTTCTCTGATATCAAAGAACAACTTGGAGGTACTGACCTTACCTTAAACCCTACAGATCCAATCCTCACTCCTGTAGCAGGAGGATCTGGTATCCCACCATCACCACCTCCTTCATCTCCTTCTTCTTCTGGAGAAGAATCCTCTAACGAAGGCAGTTCCTCATCCCAACCTTCTACACCACCCACACCTATTGCCAATCCGAACAATCCTGCTAGACCATGGCTTGACCAAGATGCATGGCCATACCTGGGCCTCAACATCCTTTGCCCAAACACCCAGAGAAATGGCTCCCTAAATTTGACCTGGATTCCAAACAGATAGCCGAAGCTCACATCAAAAAGTTTATGTTAGCCATTAGACTCCGTAGTGTTGAGAACAAAGGCATAGTCTGTAGATTGTTTCCCTACACCTTTGAAGGCAATGCCTCTACCTGGTACTTTTCCCAACAACCCCACACCATCATGTCATGGGAGAAATTTGAATTCTGTTTCCTTGAGAAGTTCGGAGACGAAAAGTCTCTTGAAGTTCTAGTCATGGAGCTTTCTAGTCTAAAAATGAACCCCAAATAAAAGATCAAAGACTTTAATCAAATGTTCTTGACACTAAAGAACCGGATCCCTATGGATTCGATGCCTGCCGAGAATCTTATTATCGCATACTACATGAAAGCATTACATCAAAACATAGCCATTTGGGTAAAGAGATCCAAGAAAGACATGTTGTTAGAAGCCTTCGAAGAGGCCAATCATATCAAGAAAGACATTCTCAGTTTAAAAGACACTACTAGCAATGAGATAGAGACTAGTTCATCTTCCAAAAAGAAAATCGAAATCCTTCCTAGACCCTCCCAAAACAAAGCTCAACCTGAGAGTTCGTATTTAGAAAACTTGCAGAAAGTCATTCAGAATTTATCCAATCAGGTTATAGATTTAAAAAGATCAGCCGAAGAATCTTCTTCGAGCAAAGGGCCTTACAAACCCCCTTTCAGGAAGCCTTTTCCCACAAACTAACCGAACCCAACTTCTGAAGGCTTAAATCTAGAAAGCCTACAATTTGCTATTCAAACGATCCTAGGAGCACACGATAACTTGATTCCTCCCGAGATTCCTGAAGAGGTAGCCTAACACGAGACAGTAGAAGAAGTTGAATCCTCTCCAAACATTTTCGGACATTTTTCGAATAGCATTTTTCAAGCTAATTTCAAAACAGTGCACCCTTACAATACTAGGAGCAAGACAACAAATAAGCCTTCTTCCGAAATTACGACGACTTTGCCTAAAAAATAGTCTAAATCAACTGAGACCAAACAGAATTCAATAAACCCAAGTTTAGATTATGATTTAATTGAATATCTAAATAAGCTTAGGGCTAATATTTCTGTTTACGAATTATTAAAATTCCCTTTTCTTCTGCAAAAAATGTTGCAGAATATTGCAGAGAACAACAAAAATAACAATCCGAGCAATAACAAAGGTGTTCAAAACAACCCCAAAATTCCTCAGAAGGCCTCCACCAAAACTACATGCGAGTCTCATGATAAAAGAGACCTTCCTGTAAATAATGTAACAAATGTAGATAAACCAGTTTCAGAGGCCGCGAGTAAAAAACAACAAGCTTCCACCGTTAATACTCGCAGAAATGTCCCTCCATTTTTGTTGACTTTTGAATTTTTCAATAGGAATGTACATAGCTGTATGGTAGATTCATGTGTGTCATCTAACGTAATGCCTTGGTATTTCTGTCAAAAGATTAATGCCGAAGTTCAACCATCCAACTTGAAAATTATCCAGCTTGATCGAACTAGTGTTAAAGTGATAGGCGAATTAAGAAATGTGCTTATAAGATTGTCGTCTAACCCTAAAGTTCATTAAGTGATTGATATTATTGTTGTAGATATTCCAGAAGTTTATGGCTTGTTTTTAAGTAGAGACTGGTTAGAACAATTACATGGCTATTTTGTGATGGATTGGTCTCACTTGTGGCTGCCTGAGAATGGAAAACCCAATAGAATCAAGGTAAATCGTGAACGTTATCTGAAGTTCACGGTGACTGATTTAAATGATCCCAATGAACCATTCACTCCTTCTGCCAATTCTCCTGAAATACAAGGTATGGATACTTTTTTTGACAATTTCATGGCCGAAACTTCCACCATCACTGACCCGGAACAACAATCGAAAGTTATGACATGCATGCAATCAACAACCTTCTCTCAGTGGTCACATGCACCCGATGGGAATCAAATATGGTCTCTTTACTTTGATGGGTCAAAATCTAAGGAAGGAGCTGGTGCAGGGTGCATGCTCATCGATCCAGCAGGTAACAAGAATCTGATTGCTTGTCGATTGGAATTCGAATGTACAAACAACATAGCCGAATATGAGGCACTCCTGCAAGGCCTCATAAAAACATTAGATTTGAACATTCAAAATTTGACTATATTTGGTGATTCGGAAGTCATGGTTAGACAAGTAAAAAATTATATCCACTGTTTATCTCTGCACCTTAAAAGCTATCAAACTGAGGTATGGAATTTGATGAACAAGTTTTCTGCATTTAACATAAATTCTATTCCTAGATTGAATAATTCGGAAGTTGGTTTGTTAGCTAATGTTGCTTCAAAACTTTTTCCTGCAGAAGGCTTATCTCCGAATGCATTTTCCGTCGAACTCTTGTTCAGACCATCCATCCCAGACAACATCACGAATTGGAGAGTCTTCGATGACGATCAACATATTATAATTTTTCTGCATATGGAAGAAACTTTCTAGGGCGTGGTGATCGACGAAGGAACCCATGACGAAAATCTTCGTGACTTTACGGTAATACCAGATCCGAGATCTCCAGAATCTTCATCAGTCATGGTAAACTCTATCCCAAAATCTATAGTTAGATTAGAAAAATTTTATGATCTTCACGATAAGTTCAGAAAATCAGTGAACTATAAAACAAATAGTTCCTCTTTGATGTATGAAAAAGTAAATTTGGGAACTAAAGACAATCCATAGTGCATTAATTTAGGGTTGGGGTGTTCTGAGCAAGAAAAAGTATCATTTATTAAGTTGTTTAAGGAATTCAAAGATGTTTTTGCTTGGACATACGACGACCTAAAAACCTTTGATCCTAACATCATACAACACGTTATTCCCATGAAACCCCAAACCCAACCTTTTCAACAAAAGTTAAGGAAAATTCACCCAAAACTCGAACCAACGGTCAAGAAGGAATTAAACAAACTCCTGAACACTAAGATAATTTTCCCAGTTAGGCACACACAATGGGTCTCTAATCTTTTCCCTGTTAGAAAGAAGAGTGGTGAAATCCGACTATGTGTCGATTTTCGAAATCTTAACTGAGCGTTTGATAAAGACAACTATCTTGTCCCTCCCATGCAACAGATCCTTCAACAGGTATCTAGTTCTGAAAGATTATCCTTGTTGGATGATTTTCCAGGGTACAACCAAGTCCTTATGTCTCCCTCATACCAACTCAAAACTACTTTCTGCACTCCATGGGGTACCTATGCTTATAGAAAGATGCCCTTTGGACTCATAAACGACGGTGCCACTTTCCAGAGAGCGATGGACATCGCTTTCCACTGCTTAATCAATCAATCTGTAGTAGTTTACCTAGATGGCGTCACTATCTTCTCAAAAAATAAACAAGATCATCTAGCCCATTTAAGATCTATTCTACAACGATGTCGTAAGTACGACATTTCTTTGAATCCTAAAAAATCTATCTTCGCAGTAGAACAAGATAAGCTCCTCAGATTCATTGTATCAAACGAAGGGATGATTATCGACCCTGAAAGAACTCAAGTCATTTCAAAACTCCCCCCTCCCTCGTAAAAAAATTCCATGCAATCTTTCTTAGGTCAAATAAACTTTGTTAGGAGATTCGTCCCCATCTTTTCAGAAAGGTTGAGACCATTACAAAACCTAATAAAAAAGGATGTACAATACTATTGGGGACCTTTAGAAAGCCAGGCTTTTGATTCAATAAAAAAGTCCATAATAGATGCTCCTTCTCTAATGATCCCCGAATTTTCGCAAGACTTCACCCTCTACACGTTTGCCTCTGACCGATCCTACGCTATCGTCCTAACTCAAAAGAACACTGAAAACAGCGAGGTCTCAATCGCCTTTATGAGTTCATCCTTCAAGGGGGTGGAATTTAATTACCCAGTAGTAGATCAACAAGCCTATGCTGTTTTCAAAGAAGTAAAACACTTCTGATCTTATCTGTTGAAATCTAGGACGAAAATCATTGTCCCTTACCTGGTTGTTAGAAATTTGTTAGTACAGAAAGAACTAGGCGAAAAAAGGGCAAACTGGGTCACATCCTTGCAAGAATATGACATAGAAATCACCCCAGCACAAATTGTAAGAGGCCAAGGTTTATGAAAATTGGTCACTGATTCAACTATAGGACTGCAAGAGGAAAATGATATGTTAAATCCAAGGCAACACTATCAAAATCAAATCTGCTATGCACAAAACCCTGTTAGTCCCTGGTACGATGAAATAAAATTTTGTCTTATACACAGATCAACTCCCCGTCACCTTGATCCCACAAAAAGGAGAGCACTAAGATTAAAATATGCTTCTTTTCAGCTGATTAATGGTATTTTGTTTCGTTAAAATTTTGATGGAGTACTAATGCGTTGTCTTGAGAAAGATGAAGCAGAAAAAGTCTTGTTGGAATTGCATGTAGGAGAAGCTGGTGGGCATTTCGGTGGGAACACCACTGCCCATAAAGTATTAAGAGTAGGTTATTACTGGCCTACCCTTTTTAAATATGCTCATGCTTTATGTCACAAGTGTGTGATTTGTCAAAAATCATCCGGACGGATACAGAAACCAGCTTTCCCTTTGCAACCAGTTTCGGTAAACTCCCCTTTTCAGCAGTGGGGTCTGGATATTATAGACCCAATCAATCCTCCATCCTCACAGCAGCATAAATATATCATAACAGCCACAGATTACTTCACCAGGTGGTCCGAGGCTGCCCCATTAAAAGTTGTAAATACCAGCCAGGTAATATCCTTCTTGAATTCAAATATTATTACTCGTTTCGGTATCCCTGAATGCCTGGTATTTGATAATGCTTCTTATTTTTCGTCTCTTGAAATTAGTGATTTCACTCTAGAAAAAGGAATTAAATTAAAGTACTCTTCTAGCTATTACCCCCAAGGCAACGGTTTGGAAGAATCAACTAATAAAAATCTGATTAAAATTATCAAGAGAATGGTCTCCGAAAACCATAAAAATTGGCACAACGCATTGTTAAACGCAATCTGGGATGATAGAGTAACTCCTAAAACTGTTGTGGGTAACTCACCTTTCTTTCTCGTTTACGATAGGGAGGCGATTCTTCTGCCACATGTCCTTCTTCCATCTCTGCAGTTATTGCAGAAAGTACAAGAAGAAGACTGTCCCCCTTTGGAGAGTCGAATTAATGCTTTGTTAAAATTAGAAGAAGTGAGGGCTCAAGCAAAATGAAAATTGGATCAACATCGACTCATTGTTAAAAATTGGTTTGATTCCAATTCTGCCTCTGATAGAAATTTTGAGGTAGGTGACCTTGTCCTAAAATGGGACAAACCTCATGAGGAAAAATGAGAGCATACTAAGTTTCAGAACTTGTGGTTATGACCATTTTTAATTGCTGAGAAATTGGGTCCCAGTTCCTTTTGATTACAGAATTTAGAGGGGCAGTCAGACACCTTTCCGGTGAATGGCCAAGCTCTAAAAAGGTACTTTTCCTGATGACGCTCCCATGCACACCGTGTAAATATTTTCTATTTTGTTTGCTGTTTGTTTTTTCTTTGCTGATTTGTTTTGATTTTTTCCTTTTTGCTTATCAGTCTTTCTTTTGAAACATATATGCATGCATCATGGGTTAGTTTAGACAAAAATAACAGAAAAAATTCCCCTCGAAAATCACTGTTGAAAGTTGTTTGAACATCAATTCTGGTATTTCTCTGAGTTTGCAACCATATTGAAGATAACTTGTTGTTTGAAAAGTGTTTCTTGATTTCAATCTGCCACTGAAGATATTCACGATCATCCATAAAAATTCTTTTTACGCTATCCCTGTTCCTTAAGAGAACAACTCAGAGATGTCTCCCTGCTCTTGAAAGTCAGTTTTATTAACAAACTATTTCCATATCTTAATAAAGGACAGCTAAGAAATTTCTTCAAGGTCTATGACTTACTAAGATGTGTCCAAAAACTAGAATTTTCAGCGTCACCCCGCTCTATTAAATATCTCTAAAAACTAAATAAATTTCTAGAGAGCTGTGGGAAGTGCTTGTAAACCCGCTGTGATACTGAATAGGTCTGCTGGCAGCGGGTAAATGCATGCATGACGCCAAGATAACTTCGCCGGGGTACTGAACAGGCCCGCTGGCAGTGAAACAATGTCAGGTATAAGAAAATTCTCAGATATGGATTCTGTTTGACCTTAAATGTCCTTCATTTTGATCTGGAACTTCTTGACAGGATATAGATATCAGAGTGGGTTAATTGACATCCTTGTCGAGGCTATGGAAGCCTGCTGGCAGCAGCGGCTCTGTCAACAGTATTGAAGATTTTAACTTTAATATCATGGCTCTCTTTTGTTAAGATTGTCATCAATTGTCGTCTCTTTAAAATAACAGTAGTCTGAAACTGGAATGCATTATAATTATTTATGATGTTCATATAGCTTTTTGGTTGTTTTCGATTCGAAGTTTTTCTGATTATCCTAATCTGAACTCATTGATTTGGCATAGATAACTACTTCTCCCAGCGTGTCGCCATTGTTGGCAACATTAATATAATTTCTATTGTTTGTAAGCTGCCTACACAGGGTCTCTAAATTTTCATTACTTGTCATGAGAATTCTCACTAAATGACACTTGTCACTTGTCTCTTTTTACATATCTTCTTTTCGATTTTTGTTTTCATGACTGTAAGCATGAAAACTCATGGCTGGAATTGACAATTTTTTTTTATTTGTGATTAAAGGAAGACTGCTCATGTGGTTCATTATAGAATTGTCATATTTTTTCTATGAACATTATTGTTCTCCTTGTTTATGACCCCTTGGTTCTAAACATGCCTTGGTTGCATAAGTGAAAGACTTCCATTCATTAATATTCGATTGATATTGATGGAGTTTTGATTCATGAAACTTTGAATTATTCAGTTGTTATTCGATGCACTTACCTTTGTGATTAATATATGAATGCATGTACTATGGTTTTCAAAGTGCTCTGATTCTAATACGTACTGAATGCCAAGGTGGCATACTAAGTACAACATGCCATTACTCTTCTGTATGGTCTCGGGCTTCATGATTTCATTCCCACGCATGGTGATTAACGCCTCTGCCTACCGTTTGAACTGTCATAGCATTGTTTTGTTGAGGCTTGGGGCTGTGGATCTGTGGCTTTTTATCAAACCCTACCTATGAGTTCTGTGTTGATTCCCTTCTGTTCACCATGGCTCCAGTGGTAAGGATCGATCTGAATGGCATCCAAACCTTGCTATCGTATGACAATTCCAGGGATGATTTAGAAAGGAACGGTTGGCATTTGTTCATTGAAAAATTTGAGGGTTTCAATCTTCGAGTTGCCCAAGAATTTTCCTTGACCTTCGATGGCTGCAGGGAAAAGATAGGTGACGTGCAGTTAGAAGTAACATAAGAGTTTTTAAGCCAATCCACGGGTTTACCAGATGTCGGGCAAAAATGGTTCAAGAATACAAAAGTTGAAGAGATCCCCTGGACTTTGATGTTCACCTCACGAAAAATTACTAGTTGTGATCAAGGTATGCCAGTCTCTTCCTTAAAACATAGGTGGCATGATCTAATTTATATTGTGAAACAATTCATTACGTGTGAAGGAAGATTCAGATTAGTTTTCCTGTATCATCTATGCTTGCTTGTGAGTTTCATTGGCTTCTCGTTGAATATACCCTACTTTCTGCTTAGAAGTCTGTATAAGATGGGAAAACGGTTTAAGAAGAAGATGTCTGATTCGATTTTATTCCATCATGGTTTAATTAAAATTATCCTTGTGCATTAGTTGCATTTACAAAATGATTGTTGGGATGCATTTATTTCACGAAATGGCTTTGGTAACAGTGAGTTGGGACAGGTTGATAAACCGGTCATTGTTGAAACCCTTGTGAACACTACAACCTCTTCTCCACCGCTCCTGCTCTGTGATATTTCCCTAATAATGAACCCTCAACCCACCCTAATGTCACTTGACAGGACAATCAACCGGGTTCACATCCAAAGGATAGCACTAAAAATATTCTGAAACCTACAGGGAAGAAGCACAAGGGCAGTGTCGATGTTAATTTTAAGAATAAAAGGGCTGGTCGTTTGATCTCACAAAGTGTTTGAAATAAAATCAAACCCTTTGAAGACACAAACAACATGATTAATGTGAGGGAAGATTCAAACTCGAAAATCGAAAGGTTTTTGGCTGAAGAAGACCCTGTGTCATACGGGCTCTATCCTGACACAACCTATGACTATGTAAACAACCTACCTCCATGTCTAAAAGGTAACCCAGAATTCTTGGGCATTCAACTCTGTGATAAACCTACCTTTCGCGTGGACGATTCTCCAACCCTTAATGCTGTCAGTGCCAATGCACAGTCCCTGCAGCCATAGTGTGATGAGTGTCAATCCTGGATCGACAGGTATTATATGAATGTGCCTTTGCTACAGTTCCGGCTTAAATATTTAAAAGACCAAGTGGATTTGTTGACAAACGAGAATAGTAGAATCCAATCCATAACTCAAGCAAAGGAGAAATGCCTAAAACCTACAAGATCTATCATTTTTAAGAATGTAGAGGCAACAACAACAATCGTAAACTCCAAGATTGCTTCATATGTTTTAATTCCATGATTTGAGGTATGATCTTTTTAAATTTTAGCATGATTTTTTCACTCTCAAGTTAGTATATACGATTTGATTGAATAGATTATCTTTCTTATAAATATTAGTTTGTTTTTTTTATTGAATAAAATATGATTGTACCTGCTATTATAACTAGCTACCAAATCGTAAGATTCTGTAGCCAGTTAGAAAAATTCGAATTGCTTGATTTGACAATTGAAAACATATCTAAAATCTTTCCAATTTCATTTGTTTTCAGGAACTCATGATTTCCAAGGAGATATGAGGCACTGTTGACATCTCCCAGCCATATCAACTTTGTGTTTTTAGTAAATAGATTAGACTCTTGATAATTTTGATATCTAGTAAAATCAGGGAGGTTGCATCCCCCATATTTTTGGAACAGATTTGATATTATCAACAGGAAACATTTTTGTTCCTGGAACCTATATAAGCATGTTATTTTGTAAACATGGCATCATCTCAGCCCGGGGCAAGACTATGGATTTTTCATTTACAGACTTGAATGGAATATAATACTCATCACAGCTTTAGCTTTTCCGTATTGTGTTTTTATTCAAGTCATGTTCATTTCAATTTGTAAATATATTATGATTGCTTTCTCTATCATGGTTCACTACAAGTTGATAGAATACAAGTTTATATATTATCCATGTTTCATGTTCCAGATTTAACACACAGTAATCATTCGTTCAATTTGAATTAAGAGGTTTATCTCTAATTTCGATCAAATGTTTATACACAAGTTCTCACAGAAAGGATAATCTTATTTTGGCTGCTTGTAATATTATAAGGTTACTGTGACTACATCTGTTATATGTTCTGTTGTTATGATTCAAACTTCATCATCGCTGCTTCACATTTATTAGCAGTAATTTTAGGATCTGTCGCAGGTTTACCTCGTCATATAAGGTGACTGGATGCTACACATCGAACATATATTGGATGCGACAACAAGTCATCTTGTATTTCATTTCATTATGCAAGATACCAAATATATAAAATATGCAGAACAAAAATGAAATGCTAGAAATGACAGAATAACAGTAAAATATCCAGCATAATCTTCACAATACACAGAAATGATATACAAAATAGCAACAGAAATAGAACTTTGAATCAGATAGCAATGTTCACAGGCCTCTTCGAGGGGGCAACCTCCAGTCGAGCAGCGCTCTGTTACAATAATATTCCAAGCTAGGGTTCTCATACCTTTGACTCCTATTTATACTAAAAAGAAGCATCTAGAGGAAGATCCTTCTAGAAGCGGAAGCTTCTATTAGGTCTTCTTACATCCGCCTTATTCTATTTTATTGAAAGGTCTTATTAATATTGACCTT
>ML782768.1:952792-980416 GCA_009831015.1 Picea engelmannii | reverse complement strand
ACATTTAAACGGTATGTCACTCATCCCTCTTTAGTTAGTAAATTCAATATCTAAAACTTAAGGAAAGCGTCATGTTCTGGTGTGTTTTGTTCTAGATCCAGGTGGATCTAGGGAGATCTGTTAGTGTCTGCACCTACCGATTAGTTTGATAACAACTACGTGCAACAACTTAAGTGTGCGCTATTGTGAGGCCAAGGAGCCTTTGTGTATATGCTATGTTTTATAGGTTGGTGAGCCAGTTTTGTGATTATTAGGCTGAAGAGCCTAGATGTTAAAGGCCAATGCGCCTACTTTTTTATATGTCTCAGCATTAATATAAAATACATCGATGTGTGCAGACTGACCATGATAAAAGAGTATGGGGGACTAAAATCCACTAGTTAGGGAAAGGGGGGGCTAAAATTTAAGGAAAAGGGATAAGCTACGCAGCTTAAGCCAAAAAAGGAATATTATATTAATATTTCTTAAAATATAAAGTATGGATAGTTATTTTATCCTAAGTTCTAAAGATGGGGCAAGTGGGACAAAGTAGCTCCTAGCATGACAAGTCTCAAGTTAGGGACATGCATACATATTGTTTGGACTTAGTTCATTTCCTATCATTCTTTCCATCATTCCTCCCATCATTGAGTCATCCAGTAAAGCATCCATGATCATTCCCACACTTGTTGATCTATCTTCCGTAACTTCCTGTCATTGTATCTGAACCTGTATCCATAGCCATACTTGTTTGTGTAGCTGGTTAGCTTGGGAGATGGACTGAAGAAGTGGGTTGTTAGGCCCGTGGGATATTGAAGAGGCGAGTTTTCAAGACAATGAGAAACTCCTCTCTGGGTGAGAATTTTTGGGAATTGATTTCCTGAAGGTGACAAACTATAGTTACAGGGCTCTGAGACTTCTTGTCCAACCTATTTCTAAAGCCCATAAAGGAAGTGGGGAAGCCAAAGGACTGTTGAGCAGAGAAGGGGCACACTTCCTAGGGTGGGACAGGAATGTGGGGAATGAGGGACTGTAGGCTGTTAGTTTGAGTAGGCACCTGTGACAGAGTCTTTCTTGTTTTCTATGAGACATTAGCTTGGTTAGAAACCCTTTACCCAGGTGGAGTTTAGTACTAGCTTGGGGGTGACACATTGTTGAGAGTGATGAACAATTTGGTCTAAGGCTGGGAGGTTTGTGGAAGGTTTTCATGCAGTTGGTGATATTCTTACCAAGATAAGTGTCAATTGTGTGATAAATTTACATGTTGCATTATTATTTATGTGTGTATTTTTATGGGTTTATCTTATGTGTGGTTATAAATGTCTTTATATTTATGGGTATTTCTTGTATATGTTGCATTTATATGTTTACTGTTTTTTTAGTATGAATCAGTGCATTTACAAAATGTATTTGTCTGTTTACATTTTATATATAATGTTTCAAAAGATTTCTGTGTGTATATGTTTTAATTGCATGCAGTTCAATTTTTTTATGTGGCATAGCTCAGTTGGATGTTGGGTATGTTACAGTATGTTCCATAGAGACAAATGAAAGCGTTCTCTCATGTATCATGGCCCAGCTTGGGTGGTCAGGGATGTTACATATATAGTGAACACATAGGCATGAGAGGAATAGAAAATGTTATGTATTAATGGAAATAAATCAATAGTGAAGCACTTACAATGTTAATATTTGATTTTGTAGTAGCTCCTCCAATCTCTTCTTTCCATCCCCTTGGGTCTCACACAATCATAATTATGATGCTCTCAATTTTCCTCCTCTTGAATGTCTTAAGATCATAAGTATGATGCTATGAAATTCTCTCCCCTTTCACTCAAGTATGGCCTTCATTATATAGGCTTTGAGGTATCACAACCATATGATAGTTTTGAGGAGAGGATGTGGTCAAATGAGGATTTGGCTCAACCAATAAGATTGACCTTTCTTTGAATAGGGTATAGCTTGAACCACTCCCTTAAACAACTGTAGAATCTCAGAAACAACCTCACAAAACAAGGCATGATGGTTGTAACAACTTCATCACCCCCCCATAATTGTGTACATGGTGATGAAGAAGGGATCATCTCTCCCTAAGACACTCTTAGGGAGAAATGATCATGGTTTTATCCCTCCTTGTATATGGGAAGAGGGGCGATGAAGTTCAATCAAGGCCAAAATATCAAGGAAAAATGTAGTATTTCAACCTTCAACTGATATGTTTCCCTTTCATCTTGTCTAGGGGTCATGAAAAACACTTCTTCATGGTGATGAAATTGTGAATCGTAAGTGCGACATTTGGTGTGTGACACTTAGGTGGATAATAGTTGTGACACTTAAGTGAGACATTTTGTAGTGCAACACTTAGGTTTGTAACATATGCCCCCTAAAGTGTGAGGTCATAAGAAAAGTTGATGGATGAAACACTTTACAAAAATATGTATGTGAGGGTGTTGGAATAGGAGAGTCAGGCGGAAGCTGCAAACACATATCAAATAGTAGATACATATCATCCCAGAGGTAGGCATACCCATGCTTGAAATACACTGACTCAAAGCATGGTTTCTGACCAATAAAATATGGATCCATGAAAGTACTGACTAAGGATATTGCCACCAAATATACAACGTGGATCCATATCTCCATGACTTAATCAGGTTGTAGCCATGAAAGAATACACAGTGGAACTACGATATGACAAAACATAGCCACATACCAATACAAAGTGGATCTATGTGACAACATATATATCAGTAAGATTTCCATCATGATCAATATACTAGAATCTTCTAAGTATTCAAATAGTATCCATCTCAACCTGGCTGCCTGAGGAGTTCCCAAGGTCTTCATCCTGATCCTGAAATGGTATGATTCTATCCATGTGAATAGATGTGTTGATGTTGAACATGGTAGAAACCACTCGATTACTGGTCATTGATGTATACCATTAAAAAGTGTGAGGGAAATCACCAATGATGACAATGAATCCCAAGGTACTCTAGTACATTCTAATGAATGTGAATAAATGAGTTGAAGTCGAACATTCATGGAATCGTTCGATTATAGTTCAATGATGTAAACCTACTGTCGAAAGAGAGGATAGCTTCCATTGAGGAATGTAGGTTCCAATATATTGACTGGATTCTAAGTCTAATTCCTAGATAATGTATTGAATTCAATAGGAACAAACTCTTCGAAGGAGGGCCATGATGTTTCCCCCATCATCGAAAAGAAACTGATATATGAAAGTGATGTAATATGATAGATAAAATGAGCAGAAACTGACACGATGATGAAGGTTGGTAATACTGCAGTGTTGAATTGGATTGAAATTTCCCTTGAACATTGTGAGGCATGACAAATGACTTGGAAACATTGACTCGACTAATAGATAGACTAAAGCATAGTGTGACAATAACTGAGGCACTCATTCGGTGAGTCATAGGAGTATGATGACTCATAGGATTTTTATGAATCATAGACAATTAGATTACCCAACTATAAGACAAGACACAAATAGGTGCAATGTTCAAGGGAGACAACAAAAATATGCCATAATTCTTTTTGATAACTGACCCACTTCCTTCAAATTCACCCCCACCATGAATGGTGGGTACCTCTTTATTTTTTAACAAGATAGAGGAGGATAATATATGTTCAGTATAGCTCATCTTCGATGAGTCCTTCATCACATTTTAACAAATTTTAAGGAGGGGTTCAGTCCCATATGGTCATTCAAAGTATAATTTTACAATCCTAGAGAAGACAAACTCAGTAGTCTTTTCATGTTTAGAGAGTCTGAAAATAACTTAAAGAAGACTCCAAGAATTTTCTTTTTCTTAAATTTAATCTCCCAATCCAAAAAAAGTATAAAACAATACAAGGGGGAACTCTTCTAGTCATGATTGACTAGATTATTCCTTTTTCATAATTAGTCCATCTGGTCTAAAATGGGGTTAAAATCGTTTTAATGAGTGTGAAATGAAACAAGCTCACTCGAAAATATTTTCATGTTTAGAGTGTCTGAAAAGAGCTTAAAGGAGACTCCAAAGATTTTTTTACATATAGTTTTTACAATCCTGAAAAAGTGATAAAAGTATACTCGGTAACTTATTCTCATGTATTTACGAGAACGAGAAAGAACAAATACTAAGCTCATCTAGAGAGAACGAGTGGAATGAAACTAAGTTCCAATGGGAATAATGGATCCTAAGCAATGACTGTGATAGGACATAGAAAGTAGACATGGCAAGTGAGGATCACTCACAACAGCATGTCTCTCTAGAGAGTAAATGCAAAATGGGAGAAACGTGATGCGAAAAACTAACGTCAAGAATAATTGCAATGGTCATAAGCAAGAGAGACTAAAAATAGCAACAAATTAGTAGAAAGAACAACCATTATGTAGACAATAAGATGCCTGCTTCATTTTTTTAACAAGCTTGAAACAGAGAATGAAATATGCTCGAAGTGTCTACTTCATTTTTTAACGAGATTAAAAAAGAGAATGTAATTGTGCTTGTGGTTGGTTTCATTTTTAAATGAGATTGAAACAAAGAATGAAACTGTGCTTGGGGTTGGTTTCATTTTTAAACGATCTTGAAACACAAAATGAAATTGTGCTCGGGGTTGGTTTCATTTTTAAATGAGCTTGAAACATAGAATGAAATTGTTCTTGGGGTTTTTTTCATTTTTAAATGAGCTTGAAATAAAGAATGAAATTGTTCTCGAGGTTGGTTTCATTTTTAAACGAGCTTGAAACCGAGAATGAAACTGTACTCAAGGTTGGTTTCATTTTTAAATGGGATTGAAATAGAGAATGAAACTCTACTCGTGGTTGGTTTCATTTTTTAATGAGATTGAAATGGAGAATAAACTATGCTCGAAATGATACCCATTGATGGGTTTCTTTGCAATGTGATGTCCATAGGTTGGTACTTTGAGTGATACCCATTGGTGGGTTTGTTCCCAACATGGTTTCCATAGGTTGGTACTTTTCCCCCAACATGATCGGTAGAAGCTAGTGGCTTAAATCCATTATGATGTCCATAGGTTGGAGACATGCCCCCCAAGTTTTGTTTGATTCACCGACTCTTCTTCTGCACCTGATTAGAGTCTTAGATACTAATAGGAATAGATTCACCAGAGAAGGAGGAAGAAACAAGATCAACTGACATAAGCAGAGGAAATGAAGGTTTAGGTATGAGATCTAGTGGAAGACTTGCAATTGGAGGGGTTTTGTCTCATTTTTTAACGAGCTTGACACAGACAATGAACTATGCTCATAGTTATTTGCTTCATTTTTTAACGATATTGACACAGAAAGAAAACTATGCTCATGGGTATCTGTTTCATTTTTTAACGATATTGACACAGAAAGTGAACTATTCTCATAGACCTTGACCATGGATTCCAAGATCTCTTTATTGGACGAAAGAACAATTCTCTGGAAATAATTTATGTCAAGAGACTCAATAGGGGTAACGGGGGAAATATTAGAATCCAAAACCCCCATTGAAGGTTTATCCATTTCAACTACCGGATATGAGTCTAAATAAGTCAAGCATACAGTGAGAGGATCCTTCTTATAATCAGTTGAAGGCATGGGATATGATACCACATAATTAACATGTGTCAGGCGAGATACCATATTCATATAAGGAACATTTAGGAAATTCAGATCGTCAACAATCAGATCAGGACTAACGAACAAAATCTAGTCAATGGTCATAATGTTTCCATTATGAGGAAAGTGAATCACTAGAAAGTGTGTGGACATGAAAAACTTGCATACTATAAACATAGTCCCTCTCTAGGAGTAAATTAAAGTCCAAGGGGAATTATACTACCATAACATCAACACAGACAATTGTTCCTCCTAAGGTGATGGGAAACTAAGTAAGGATCCCTAAAGGTTCATTGGATATTCTATTAAAATCCCACAGATGATGGGTAACTAGGAAAAGCTCAGGGGAACCTAAATGTTTCCAAGAAGTTGAGGATATAATGCTGACATAAGTTCCTTTTTCAACAATAGTGCGGTGTACCATGATCTTATTGAAAATTTATATTATGATTTAGAAAGGAAGGTAGGAAGGAAGGTGAGGCTCATCTACACTATTCCAATAAAAGGAAATGACCTTAGTACTTGGAGGGGGTTCCGTTGAAATGGGTGAAATGGCCTCTTGTCCAAAGGAATATGAAGTGATAAGAAACACTTGAGTGATATCCACTTCACTTTCCAAAGGAAGAGTGGGATCGATCTAGGATTGAATCAGAACGACCACTTCATCAACCAATGGTTGGTTGGGAGAGGAATCATGGGAAGTAGTTGGGGATTGTTGCTGGGAAAAAAAATGTCTTCCAACAATTACAAACCTTCACCCATATGAGGGAAAATGTAAGTGAGGTGCATATCCCTGCATAAGCAGAAATAAATCTTGACTTTACCCTTTTGGCCCCCAACCTTATGATCACTGGTTGATGGGTTGTCACCAACATAACCTGCAACAACTAGTGACATGGGTTGTTGAGAACCCATGGACCACACTTCTAAGATCTTGGGAATATTGGGTCAATGTTTAAGAAGGTGGTCACCCATACAAATCCTACAAAGGAATTTGGGTTTGCGACCTATGTTTTTCGATTTGTAAAATTATCAACGCTCACCATAGTGTCTAGTTGATTTCCCCTTTCTTATTTTTATTCTTCTTATTCTTCCTTTTCTTCTTCTTCTTATCCTCCTGGTTATTAGCATCAAGGATTTCAATAGCTGAGAAATATTAAAGGGAAGAAGATGCAATGGGTGAAGAAGGAAAAGGGTCAAAAGGAGGTTGATGTTGTTGGTGTTGGACATATTGTCATTGATGTCAACAGTCAATGATGCACATGAAGCTCAGAAGGGAAAGTTCATTGAAAAAATGTGATCATGATTGAAATACCCATGAGACAAGTCATGACCGTTGGATACGCAAGCGCCATATCAAGGGCAGGGTTTGATTGTGGAGCGCGAAGGGAGAATTAAACAATGGGTTAATTCCAATCCTGTAATTAGTCTAGACTGCCAGATTACAAGAGAAGGATTGTTGGAGGACTAGTCAACGATTGGATCAAGTCATGACCATTGGATATGCAAGTGCTAGATCAAGGGTAGGGACTGATTGTAGAGCGTGAAGGGAGAATTAAACTACAGGTTATTTTCAATCCCACAATTAGTCTAGACCATCAGATCTCATCGATTCAAAGATCGACAAATATGGTTGATCCACCAACAATCGTGTAACTTCCATTGTGGAGTTTGGGTGATGGGATAAACCATGCACAATTTATGGTTCTGCAATCCACATCGACCATCGATGGTCACCCTCTAATAGATCTATGGTTGGCATCAGTTCCACTACCAAATGAGTAGTTTCCATTTTGGAACTTGACGATAGTTTTAAATTTCGTTCTAGTTGGGGACCTCACAATCATCCCTGATCGTTGATATACTCCGAGAGAATTCCCTCCCATTGGATATGGAGAATATATTATGACCGTTAGATCAAGATCGTGGTCAACTTCAGCGCTGACCATTTCGGCAGAAAAAGGTTGAGAACAAGTATGATTACCCGAAGGTCAAAGTCCTAAAGTGGACATGAGTCATCTGATCCGAGGAAAACTTAGGATAATATATCGACCATTGGATTGAGTAAAGTGGAAGGACAATGTAAGCCACAAATGTTCTGAAGAGGGCATGAGTCATCTGATCTGAGAAATATTTCAGGAATCATATTGACCATTTGATCTATATAAAGTGGAAGAATATGATAAGCAAAGACGAAGGCCAGAGCCTCGAAGTCCCAAAGTTTTGAAGTAAATGAGGACCATTGGATCTAGAAAATAAATGATGGTCATTGGATCAAAATGGTGATCAACTTCGTCGTTGACCACTTCAACGAAAAAGGATTCAGAACATATGAGTTCACCCAAAGGCCAAAGTTCTGAAGTCACTCTCAGTCGTCGATCTGAGATACATTTCAGGAGTTAGGACAACCGTTAGATCCAGGAGAAGAACATGTGCCACTTGACGAGATCTACGTCAGCAAAACTACATCAGCAAGGACACATGGCGCAATCATATGATGACAAGTATCAAAGTGCAGTTGGCATTTTAGGTATTTGTAAGTCACAAATCTAAGTGACATGTGGAAGCCACTCAGTCAGTGCCACATCAAAAAGTTACGTCACTCCGGGAGTTTGCACTTCAGAAGTTTCACCACCAGCAAATCCTTGAAGTCCCAAAGTTATGAAATGAATGAGAACCGTTCATTGGGCAAATAAAATCCAACTGTCCGATCAACTTCGAAGAAATTAACTCTGAAATATTGAAGGAATGTGAAGGAGAAATCACCTAAAGCGCCGAAGGCCGAAGTTAATGCTAATCATTGATCTAATTTGGGAATGTTATCGACCATTGATCTAGTACAGTGGAAGGATAGAATAAGCGTAAAACATGAATTGATGCTAACTATTGATCTACTTCAGAGAGCGTTCTGAATCGTTGAAGATTATGGAAACACGTTTTTGATCTGAGAGATTTAATGACTTCAAAGATTGGAAATATTTGAACGTCGAAGTTCTAAAGTGAACGAGAATCTTTCATCATGCAAATAATATATCGACCGTCTAATCTACTTTGGAGAAATCTTCTTTGGGAGATTTGAAATATTACAGAGGCTAGAATTCGCGAAGGAAGAAGTCCCGAAGTAACGACAATCGTCCATATCATCATGCGATTAAAACGTGACCGTCGATCTTGACAAGTGATAAAGCACTTATTTAGCCTGGAGCCTGGTCACCACTTGAGGTCATATGGAATAGAGAAATAAGGGTAAAATAAGAGGCAACACTTAAATCAATAAGCTTGTGGTTTTACACATATGGTTATATGTAAATGATTTGTAGGAAGCACCTCATACAGATTTAATTCGACAGAGAGTTAACACTAGAACAATATAGAGAATTGATAAAAGATCAAATATGATCTATTGGTGAACTGAGAACACAACAGAAGCATGAGTATGATATAATGAGTCAATCCATGTCTATGATAAACTCATGAAGAAAAAATAACCAACACATAGTCCTGATTAAAAGAGAGTTAATTCATGAGCATTATGAATAAAGGATAAAAGGAAAAATGATATTATTTAAAGATTAATATTATCATTTAAATGAAAAGGTACAATGGTTCAAATATCAACAGACAAAATGATTCAAATTCACACCAGTTGGAAGACTATATAAACAAGAAAGAATGGTGAGAAGAAGAGTAGTTGAATTTGTTGAAGTATATATATTTATATATAATAGTTTGAATGAAGGTTCATTCTATCAGGTTGGTGCATGTTGAAAAGTTGGGTCTTGTATGAGGATTGGATTCCTCACATCTTAGTTGGATCTAAGATCAAGCTGGGACTTTTTATGAGGATTGGATTTCTCATTTCTCAGTTGGATTTGAGAACTACAAGATGGTTCTTATAACAGAGAGATGGGTCTCTCATAATTTCTTGAAGTTGAAGATATTCAAAGATTGATCTTTTGTATTCATTCGATTTAAATAAATAAATAAAGTATTTATTCTTTTATATGTTGATTGAGAAAATGAAATAAATATATGTTGTTCAGTTAATTTATGAAAAGTGGAAAATTGTCCAAAGTTTTGTGACACTGATTCANCCCCCCCCCCCCCCCCCCTCTCAGTGTCAAGTGTCCATTTCAACAATTGGTATTAGAGTGGGTGCCTTCAGCAAAGTTTAAACACTGATGGTAGATTCAGAAGAAATGGGTGGACAAATTTTTATCTCCACAAATGAAGCTCCCTTATTTGATGGAACAAATTATTCATCATCGAGGGAAATTATGAAAAGACATCTGAATTCAAGAGGATCTGGAGTTTGGGATTCGATAGTAATTTAGCCTTGGAAATTAACTACTTCAAAGAGAAAAAACAAAATTGTAAAGGAAGCAAGGAGAAACAATTCAGTATCCTTAAAATCAATCCAGAATGGATTGCCAGACCAAGTCAAAGAAAAGATGAGGCACTGCAAATATGCTAAAGAATTATGGCTCCAACTAGAAAATTGTTATCAGAATTAAACACAAGAAGAAGAGAAATCGAGTCAAAGTGAGAAACAATACTCAGATAAAGAGGATTCCTAACAGAATAAATAACAAAACTCAGAAGAAAAGAATTATTATCAAGATAAGGAACAAGATAAAGAAAAGGAGAATTGCAATCAGATTGAAGAACATAATACAAAGAAAAAAATTTCTAATCAGAATGAAATGCATGATTTGATCTTAGTCAACAATGAGGAAGACAACCTCATCAAGGAATTGAGGCATACCTCAATAGTCACTAAAGAAAAATTGCATAATCTTAAGACTAATGTTACAGTTGTAATAGAAGAGATTCATATGGGACCAAGAAATTATATACATCTTAAAGTTCTTGTGGAGGCTCTTGACAATCTTGAGTACACAATTATGTTCACTCTAGAAGAGTTGGAGAAACTCTAAAAAAAGGATATGTTTCTACTTCAACAGTTATATTAATCTAACCATGAAGAGCATGAGCATAACATCCAGCTAGAAAACAAAGAACACGATATCAAAAGATTGAAAACCGAAGTTGTTAATCTAACAGAAGAGATGGAAGATGTTTTGGTTCCAAATCAGGATCCATCTTCAGGACATTGATCCTGGGTTAAAAACATGGGAAGAGCTGGTATAAATACTGGAAGTGTGGGGAAAAACTTAGGTGTCGGATAAGTTTTTAGTAGAATTATAAAATAAATTCTTTGTTTAAGATTTTTAGGGTTTCTTATTTTGGTTATTTAAGGTTTATACTAAATTATTATTTTATTAAATAATTCTACTAAAAAATTATCTGACACCTAAGTTTTTTCCCCACACTTCTAGTATTTATACCATCTCTTCCCATCTTTTTAACCCAGGCTCAGTTTCCTGAAGATGGATCTGAAACGTCGATAGTCTATTGACAAAACTGTGGCTATTCTGATCAACAACAAAAATCCCAACCACAGAAATCTCATTAATCAGAGATGGAAGAATTAAAGACACATTCCAGTAAAGAAAATAAGTACTAAAATAATTAGAATAATTAGTTAACAATCTAAACACTCAACATGAGGAAATTAAATAAAGTGAAGAAGACCTAAAGATCTAGTTAACAAGGAAATAAAATTATTACCACATGTTGGAATTGGAAATCATTAATTTCAAAACGATAAATGAAAGTACTAATGCAGATCTAATGATTCAAATTGAAGAAGCTAAGAAAAAGTAAGAAGCCCCGAAAATTCAATTGACTAAAACGGAAGAAATATGTCAAATATTGAAGTTAGAAATAGTCAATATAAAAAAGATGAATGGAAAGACAAATAATAGTCAATTTCTAGAATAGCTCAGCTATCCTAGATAAGATTTGGAAGAGACAAAGATCAACCGATGACAAAACTGGTCTTGGATATAATAAGAAATAAGACAATGACAAATGGAGCACCATTTACAAACATGAAAAAGGATCATCCTTCTAAAAAGGAAAAGGTGAAATTACAAATCAATTACAAGTCATGAACTTTGTTAAGGAAGGAAACAATAGAAGTAAAAAGGAAGAAGAAAATCAAATGACAGATTTCTTAAGCCAAAATAAAATAAAGAATGGAAACACCTTCAATGGCTATTGCTTTTCTTGTCATAGCTTTGGCCACAAAGAAATGGACTGCAAGAAACTAGAGAAATGATATACAAGAAAATAAAAAAAATCAATTAGATTTTGGAGATGTAATTTTGTTGGGCACGTAGAAAATTTTTGTCATAAAATGAGATGTTACAATTGTGACAGGTTTGGGCACAAATCCCAAAACTGAAGGAGTTGAAAAATCCTATTCTTAAATCAATGATTCAATTCAGTGAAAAAACCTAATAAAAGTTGGAAGAAGAAAGGATATGACAAATATCCAAAAACACAATTAGAAAGAGAAGATCCAAAAAGAATAATATCTCATAGAAAGATATGGAGAATAAAATCTAAAGGAGAAAGCAAGAATGATGATATTACACCTGAAAATGAAGAAATTAATAATAAGAACATGATGGGTGAAGGTCCTAATAAAGAATGTGAAATTCAATATGAAATCAATAAAGCCCAAGAAATAGAAGTGCCTATAGAAGAATATGGGACAATATCAAATTATGATGATATCATAATTTGTTATCTAAAGAATGAAAATACAAAAAGATGTTTAAATTGGTTTCTACAAAATCAAAGGATTATTCCAAGAGTTTTTAAAATTAACATATGAAAAATCTTGACTATCTATTGATTAGTGGTCAAAAGAAAAATCATTGGTAGGGTTAGTTGTAGAATAAAAGAAGAGGAAAAATAAAGATAGCAGAGAAGTTCAAGGAGTATCATTCAACAAAGATCAATTGATAACAAAATTGGTATTTAAATCAATTGGTATCATTTCCAAGTTGATATTCCCGTGAAATATCAAAGAAGAATAAGAAGAAGATAAAAAAGATTAGTAAAATTCATACTCTTGTTCTATTTAACAAAGGAAAGTTAGTAAAAAACTTAGGAGGTGTATTTTTGTTATTAAATAAGAAAGTAATTAGATTAAGTTTTGAAATACTTGATCACTACAAATGGGTATCAATACAAGTTGGTATCAAGAATATTACTTATTTGAAACAAAAATATTCTAATGGACTGAGATAAACAATTAGTAAATTGACAGGGGAAGAGATATTTTTAGGAAAAGCTACCCTTTCAGAAACAAAGGGGGAGAGTAGTCAGAGGAAAAGAGAGCATATTGATAGGGGGATTCATTCAATTATGGAAGGCATAGCATGATTGCAGGGGGAGTTACCCAAGTTCATATTTTGGTCAAAAACATGTAGACAGACATAGGTTGATCATAGGGGGAGAAACCCTTTGCCAGTGATGTCAAAGGGGGGGAGTAACTTCATAGAGAAAAGCATCATCACAGGGGGAGTTTGTATGAAGTTCGAGTGTTTCCCTCAATGAAAAAGGGGGATATTGTTGGACATATTGTCGTTGATGTATTTTCATTGATGTCAACAGTCGATGACGCACATCAAGATCAAAAGGGAAAGCACATTTCATAAACATGATCAGGATCAAAATCCCCAAGGGACAAGTCATGACCATTGGATATGAAAGTGCCAGATCAAGGGCAGGGATTGATTGTAGAGTGCAAAGGGAGAATTAAACAATGCATTAATTCCAATTATGCAATTAGTCTAGACCCTTAGATTACAAGAGAAGGATCATTGGAGGACTAGTTAATGATTAGATCAAGTCATGACCATTGGATACACAAACACCAGATCAAGGGCAGAGATTGATTGTAGAGCATGAAGGGAGAATTAAACTACACATTATTTCCAATCCCACAATTAGTCTAGACCATCAGATCTCATGGATTCAAAGATCGATGACTATGGTTGATCCACCAACAATCACACAACTTCAGTTGTAGAGTTTGGGAAATGGGATAAACCACACGCAAGTTACGGTTCCACAATCTACACCGACCGTCGATGGTCACCCTCCAATAGATCTATGGTTGGTATTAGTTCCACTACCAAACAAGCCATTTCCATTGTGGAACTCGATGATAGTTTTAAACATTGTGCTAGTTGGGGACCCTGAAATCATCCCCGATCGTTGATCTACTCCAAGAGCATTCCCACCCATCGGATCTGGAGAATATACGATGACCGTTGGATCAGGATCATGGTCAACTCCAGTGCTGACCACTTCAACATAAAAGGGTTGAGAACAAGTATGATTACCCGAAGGCCGAAGTCCTTAAGTGGACATGAGTCGTTCGATCCGAGGAACACTTCGGATAATAAATCGACTGTTGGATCGAGTAAAGTGGAAGAACATTGTAAGCCACAAATGTTCTGAAGAGGACATGAGTCGTCTGATCTGAGAAATATTTTAGGAATCATATTGACCATCCTATCTATATAAAGTGGAAGGATAGGATAAGAAAAGACAAAGGGTGGAGCCTCGAATCCTGAAGTAAATGAGGACCATTGGATTTAGACAATACATTATGGTCATTGGATCAAAATAGTGGTCAACTTTGGTGCTGACCACTTCAGCGAAAAAGGATTCAGAACATATGAGTTCACTCGAGGACTGAAGTTCTGAAGTCACTCTCAACCATCGATCTAAGATACCTTTCGGGAGTTAGGACAACCTTTATATCCAGGAGAAGAACATGTGCCACATGAGGAGACCCACATCAAAAAGACTACGTCAGCAAGGACACATGGTGTGATCAAATGATGACAAGTATCAAAGTGCAGTTGGCATTTCAAGTATGCGTAAGTCATGAATATAAGTGACATGTGGTAGCCACTCAGTCAATGCCACATCAACAAGTGACATCAGCAAGTTACGTCACTCCGAGAGTTTGTACTTTGGGAGTTTCACCACCAGCAAATTCCCAAAGCCCTGAAGTTTTGAAATGAACGAGAATCGTTCATCGTGCAAATAAAATCCAGCCATCCGATCTACTTCGGCGAAATGAACTCCAGAAGATTGAAGGAATGTGAAGGAGAAATCACCCAAAGCGCCGAAGGCCAAAGTGAACGCTAATTGTTGATCTCATTCAGGAGCGTTATCAACCATTGATCTAGTACAATAGAAGGATAGAATAAGTGTAAACCATGAATTGACGCTAATCGTTGATCTACTTCAGAGAGCATTCTCAACTGTTGAAGAGTATGGACACGTGTCTTTGATCCGAGAGGTTTAGTGATTGCAAATATTGGAAATCACCGAACGCCAAAGTTCCAAAGTGAATGAGAATCATTCATCATGAAAATAATATATCGACCATCTGATCTACTTCGGTGAAATATGCTTCGATAGATTTGAAATATTACAGAGGTTGGAAGTCATGGAGGACGAAGTCCCGAAGTAACGACAGTCTTCCATCTCATCATGCGATTAAAATGTGACCGTCGATCTTGAAAAGTGATCAAGCACTTATTTAGCCTAGATCCTAGTCACCACCTATGGTCGTATGGAATAGAGAAATAAGGGTAAAAGAAGAGGCATCACTTAAATCAATAAGCTTGTGGTTTTTCACATATGGTCATATGTAAATGATTTGTAGGAAGCACCTCATATAGATTTAATTCGACATAGAGTTAACATTAGAACAATACAAAGAATTGATAAAAGATCAAATATGATATGTTAGTGAATTGAGAACACAACAAAAGCATGAGTACGATATAATGAGTCGATCCATGTCTGTGATCAACTCATGAAGACAAAAGAACCGACACACATTCATGATTAAAAGAGAGTTAATTCATGAGCATTATGAGTAAAGGATAAAAGGATAAATGATAGTATTTAAAGATTAATATTATCATTTAAATGAAAAGGTACAATGGTTCAAATATCAACAGACATAATGATTCAAATTCACACCAGTTGGAAGACTATATAAACAAGAAAGAATGGTGAGAAGAATAGTAGTTGAATTTGTTGAAGTATATATATTTATATATAATGGATTGAATGAAGGTTCATTCTATCAGGTTGGTGCCTATTTACAAGCCGGGTCTTGTATGAGGATCAGATTCATCACATCTCAGTTGGATCTGAGATCAACAAGCTGGGACTTGTTATGAGGATTGGATTCCTCATTTCTGAGTTGGATCTGAGAACTAAAAGCCGGGTCTTGTAATAGAGAGTTGGGTCTCTCATAATTTCTTGAAGTTGAAGATATTCAAAGATTGATCTTATGTATTCATTGAAGTTAAATAAATAAATAAAGTATTTATTCTTTTATATATTGATTGAGAAAATGAAATAAATATATGTTGTTCAGTTAATTTATGAAAAGTGGAAAATTGTCCAAATTTTTGTGACACTGATTCACCCCCCCCCCTCTCAGTGTCAAGTGTCCATTTCAGAAATTGGTATCAGAGCGGGTTCCTTCAACATAGTTTAAACACTGAAGTTAGATTAAGAAGAAATGGGTGGACAAATTGTTATCTCCACAAATGAAGCTCCCTTATTTGATGGAACAAATTATTCATCATTAATGGAAATTATGAAAAGATATTTGAAGTCAAGTGGATCTGGAGTTTGGGATTAGGTAGTAAGTAAGCCTTGTAACTTAACTACTTGAAAGAGAAAAACCAAAACTGCAAAGGAAGCAAGGAGAAACAATTCAGTAGCCTTAAAAGCAATCCAGGATGGATTGTCAGACCAAGTCAAAGAAAATATGAGGCACTACATATCTGCTAAAGAATTATGGCTTCAAATAGAAATTTGTTATCAGAATGAAACACAAGAAGAAGAGAAATCTAGTCAAAGTGAGGAACAAGACTCAAAAAAAGAGGATTCCTGTCAGAATAAAGAACAAAATTCAGAAGAAAATAATTCTTATCAAGATAAGGAACAAGATAAAGTAAAGGAGAATTGCAATCAGATTGAAGAACATAATACATAGAAAAATATTTTTAATAAGAACGAAATGAAGGATTTGATCTCAATCAACAATGAGGAAGGAAACCTCATCAAGGAATTGAGGCATACCTCAGTAGTCACTAAATAAAAATTGCATAATCTTAAGACTAATGTTACGGTTGCAATAGAAGAGATTCATACGGGACCAATAAATTATATGCATCTTAAAGTTCCTATGGAGGCTCTTGAAAATGTTGATTACACAACTATGTTCACTCTAGAAGAGTTGGAGAAACTCCAAAAAAGAGGATATGTTTCTACTTCAACAGTTATATCAATCTAACCATGAATAGCATGAGCAAACGATTCATCTAGAAAACAAAGAAGAAGAGATCAAAATATTGAAAACGGAAGTTGTTAATCTAATAGAAGAAATCAAAGAATTAAAGACGCATGATAGTTAAAGAAAAGAAGTACCAAAAGAATCAGAAGAATTAGTTAACAATCTAAACACTCAACTTGAGGAAATTAAAGAAAGTGAAGAAGACCCAAAGATCTAGTTAACAAGGAAAGAAAATTCTTACCACATGTTGGAATTGGAAATCATTAATTTCAAAAAGATAAATGAAAGTACTAATGCATATCTAATGATTCAAATTGAAGAATAAAATAAAAAGGAAGAATCCCTGAAGATTTAGTTGACTAAAAAGGAAGAAATATGTCAAATATTGAAGTTAGAAATAGTCAATCTCAAAAGGATGAATGAAAAGACAAATAAGATTTTCGATTTCCAGAATAGCTCAACTATCCTAGATAATATTTGGAATAGCCAAATATCAGTTGATGACAAAACTGGTCTTGGATACAATAAGAAAGAAGACAATGAAAAATGGAGCACCATTTACAAACATGAGAAAGGATCATCCTTCTAAAAAGGAAAAGGTGAAATTACAAATCAATTACAAGTCATGAACTTTGTTAAGGAAGGAATCTATAGAAGTAAAAAGGAAGAATAAAATCAAATGATAGATTTCTCAAGACAAAATAAAATCAAGAATGGAAACACCTTTAATGGCTATTGCTTTTCTTGTCATAGCTTTGGCCACAAAGCAATGGACTATAAGAAACTAGAGAAATGATATACAAGAAAATCCAAAAACTCAATTAGATGTTGGAGATGTAATTTTATTGGGCACACAACAAAATTTTGTCATACAATGAGATGTCACAACTGTGATAGATTTGGGCACAACCCAAAACTACATGAGTTCAAAAATCCTATCCTTAAATCAGTCATTCAAGTCAGTGACAAAACCTAATAAAAGTTGGAAGAAGAAAGGATATGACAAATCTCCAAAAACACAATTAGAAAGAGAAGATCCAAAAAGAAGAATATCTCATAGAAACATATGGAGAAGAAAATCTAAAGGAGAAAGCAATAAAGATGATATTACACCTGAAAATGAAGAAATTAATAATAAGAACATGATGGGTGAAGCTCCTAATAAAGAACGTGAAATTCAATATGAAATAAATCAAGCCCAAGAAAAGGAAGTGCCTATAGAAGAATATGGGACACTATCAAATTCTGATGATATCATAATTTGTTAGCTAAAGAAAGAAAATACAAAAAGAAGTTTAAATTGGTTTCTACAAAATAAAAGGATTATACCAAGAGTTTTTAAAATTAACACATGGAAAATATTGACTATCTATTGATTAATGGTCAAAATAAAAATCATTGGTAGGGTTAGTTGTAGAATACAAGAAGAGGAAAAATAAAGGTAGCAGAGAAGTTCAAAGAGTATCATTCAACACAGATCAATTGATAACAAAATTGGTATTTAAATCAATTGGTATCATTTCTAAATTGATATTCATGTGAAATATTAAAGAAGAATAAGAAGCAGATAAAAAACATTAGTAAAATTCATACTCTTGTTCTATTTGACAAAGGAAAGGTAGTAAAAAACTCAGGAGGAGTATTTTTGTTATTAAATAAGAAAGTTGTTGGCCCTTTACCAAGTTTTGAGGAAACATTAGTCGTGTTTGACCACTTTTGGGACTTCGACAGGCTGGTTGAATATGGAGCACCCAGACAGAGATGAGATCATGAGATCTTGCTTATTTTGCAGGCTTGTGGACCGAGAAAAGGGTTTTAGGGTTTATGTAATGGGTTAAGGGATGTCGGCCCATGGGTTTACCCATGATTAGGCCTTTTTGTAAATGTATAAATAAGTAGGTTAGCGATGTAATAAGCAGAGTTGTTGGCTATGTGCACCATATGTTGTAAGTAGAAGCTTATTGCAAGCAATATAAGAGATTCGTTGATTGGCTATGTGCATGATATGTTAGTAAGGCTCTGTGCTAGTAAGGAGTTGGCTCTGTGCCTTGACCTGATTGTGGGAAGGTGGATCTAGTGCGCTGTGCGCAGATCACCTGTCTAGTGCGAAGCTTGGATCTGTGGCTTTGTGCATTGGAGTAGAGGAATGTAAGAAGACTGAAGAATAATAAAGAAGAAGAAGAAGTTGGTGGGTGTAACCCCACATTGGGGTGAAACACGTATATCCTGTCTGTTGATGTACTTTGTACGATGTTGTTTATATGTTTATCTGTTTAGTGCTTATTTTATAATGTACGATGAATGCATCTAATGTCATTTCTTAGTTCTTTATGGTATTAAATATAAATGAATGCTAGATCCAAGATGATGCTATGTGCTAAGTGAATGGAAGTACTTGATCTTTATGGTTACTACCTTGATCTGTAATAAAGGCTTAATTTGCGATGTGAATGAGATTCAAGAAACTAATGCATATTTTTTTTTAAGTGCTCTGTTAAGTATTTTAATCACATAGCTATGTCCCAACCTGGTTGTAGACATCTGAGTCCTGCAACCCCCCTGCCTCTACCTCGGGTGAGACTTCATCTTCTTCGCAGGTGTTTCCAAAAGGGTCGGTAGTTAGTGTTAGCATTGAGAGTCACCCTCCGACTGCAAGAGGATAATCCTAGTACCCATCAAAATAAATTAAAAGGATTAGAATGGTGTGAGTGGGTGAGATCCGTGAGACTATAGAGAGAGGATAAGATAACATAAGTAACTGCAGATTGGTTCGAGACCATTGGGCTATGGAGTCATAAGTATCATGAATACGGAAGGCATTTAAACCGCCTTTCAGACAAAAGCATTTAACTGGCGATGAGGAGAAGAAGATAGGAAATGTCTGAGTGATGAACCAAGAAAAATGGGCAAGATGACAATAGATCCTCTACCGCCTCAGGAATCCATAGATCAGAGAGATCCTACATCCATACAATAAGAAAAACAAAGAATATCTGACAAACCATGAAAGATGGGCATGATAAGAACATATCCTCCATCACCTCAGGAATCCATAAATCAGAGTGATTACATTCATATAATAAGGAAAAAAAAGGGTATGAGTGATGAACGATGAACATGGGAAAGATAACAATAGATCATCCATCGCCTCAGGAATCCATGAATCACAGATACTACATTCATACAATAAGAAAAACATGAAACAATGTATAAACTAAGAAGATGGTATGGTAAAAACGATTCAAAGGAATCTTTAATAACATATATTTACAATCCAAGCTCCCAGACATACAAACTGAAAAATTACAGAGGCCTACTCCTGAAACTCACTTGGCTCCCCAACCTATAAAGACCCCCCTTGTTTCAAAATCTAAACTTATCTCTTTTATACCGACTCATTTCCCCTCTGCCAGGAGTGTGATCTGGCCATTTAATTCAAAGTTTTACGTCTAAGGAATCCTCTGTCAGACTATGCATGTATCCCTCTGTCAGATGCGAGATCAGATCGACATGGGTCTACAGGAAAATTTGCTCACAAGGGTACCATGGGCTGACAGCTCCAGATCCTCCATGACTTATTTTTATGGGGTGAGCCGAGGTTTCAACTACCGGTCTATTTCCATTAAATGATATCTCCTCGGGATCGAGACCGAGCTAGGTAAGAAAGAGATGACTAATTGCTGTGATTAAATGTGATGTTGAATGAGTATACAAGCTCGGGTCCATTGGTTTGATCGAGATCTATGGCTGGGAGGATTTTTCTGTTTGTGGTGTTGTCAATGAAGCTTACCCATCCACCAATTATGGGATACATAGTCCTTGCATGGAGACAACGCCAAATTTGGCATTTTAAGAGTCTTGGATGTGGAGCAGAGGATGAGCGCCCTGTTACTTTGGCCTTATTCCAATGTGACCTCGGGTTGTGACTCGATACCTTATCTCAAATGGTTATTTCAGGATTTCGCACTTCGGGCGCTTTGGGATTTCGGGCACTTTGGCACTTCGGACCTGTTACTATGGCGCTATACTTCGCACAATTTTGGACTCTCGAAAGCCTATGAGGTGTTAATCCAATCTTCACAGGGGATATCCACCATTGAAAACTGAGCTCGCCTGCTTGAAAGATTAAAACTGCCTGTTGCTTGAGCCTCAAGCCCGAAATGGACTGTTATGAAAGCAGTGCTTTGATGCTTCTTGGGTAGACCATGAACTCAGATGACCTACTGCCTCTTGAAAACTATATGTGATAACATTTGGCTCCACAGGGGATGGAATGCTCCCTATGATCTGCCAAGAACGTGCATTTCCAGTGCCTTAGTTGTTGGGCTATGGAGTCATGCTAAAAAAAATCCATCTAATAAATAAAAATCGACAAGAACACTATCCTAAAAATGAAAAAAAACACATGGGCTCCAGGAGGAGCTTATTTATGTACAATCCTAGACTAATTGACTTTTACAATATGCTAGGTAAAAACAAACTTCCACCAGAGCCATTCAAACAACCTCCTAATTGAAAACTTATTTACTCTGTCACTGGTTAGCGAGGGATAATGAAAATGTGACATCAAATTGATTACATTCTTCAGCTTTCCCCCTAGTGCTAAAGGTAAGATAAAGTTGGGAGGATTCAATACATGGAAAAAATTCAACTTCATGTCCCTACAAGGTCGTAAAATAGGTGGCAAAACTTACTGGGTTGGTAACATAAATCCCACTCTATCTTACAGTTGCTCACATCTGGCTGAATGTTTGTGGCAAGCACAGGTGAGTGAAAGGATGATGCAGGCTGCTGATCCACTTCTTCTTTCTCTTCTCCGACAACATCGGCTAGCTGAGGGCAAGAAATCTCTTCATGTATATCAATGAATGGGTGCTTCTCCTTAACATTCTTCTCAGTGTCTTCTTCTAGGGAAATAGAAAGAGAACAAATTTCATCCTCAACTACAAAATATTCTCTTATGTCCTCACTTTCTCTATCAATATGATCTTCACTAGACTCATCACATGAGGAAGTCTCTATCATCTACAGGATGTGGAGTACAAGATTCTTACAACAACCATAAAAAATAAGATGATCCAGGTAAATCCTCTCGTAATATGAATTAAAAGCATCATGAAAATCCTTCAAAGAATGGATACTAGCAACATGGAGAGATTGAGACCATTCACAAGCATCTTCCTCTAAATAAAATTTGAACATCTTGATCAAGACATCCTCGTGAAAGATGCCATGTTCAAGCATGCACATATGAAATTTTAATAAGTGCTCACTGGGTTGGTCATGCTTGCTTCCTATGAATCTCAGAAGATAATCATACCATTCATTTATAGTCGACACTGGGTGTAGATAGCCAGCGATAGCTGAGAATTTGAATGGGGAAAACCTCTTCGCTAATATTTTGTCCATTTCAAACTGTTAGATAGTTAGAGAGGTAGTGGGGGGGCCCAGAGGGCCCATAATGATAATAATGGTCATTCAATGTAAGGTGGACTAGGTCCACTATATTATTAAATAAGGCCCACTATGGTAGTAAGATATAATAAAGGGGTAGTTAGATATAATAAATAATAAATGTAAGAGGACTTCTTAGAAGGTTATACTTCTAGAAGATTCCTCCTCTAGAATGTTCTTAGGTGATGGTAGAACTATATAAAGGGGTTACAAAAATGTAAGGGGACATGAAGATAATTATTGTATTTGTAGAGGTATCTCAATAGGAGGATGCCCCCTCGAAGAGACAAGTGAACAGGAGAGGATCCCTTCCATAATAGGATCCATTGTATGGTGTTGCCCTCTCTCAAGGGTTTGGTAATAATAAAGTGTGGTTTCTTCTATATTGATTTGTGGATATTTTGTGTATTCAGTATTTGTGGTGATTATATTTGTATATCTATTCATTTTCTTAACATGATTATATTTGTATATCTATTCATTTTCTTAACAAGTGGTATCATATCACTTTCCTTGGTAGACATTGTGGGCAAATATTTTTTATTTTTGCAGATTTGTTTTTCGGAGAAGAAAAAAGAGGGCCGCAACATTCCAGAAATTTTTGGTATATTGATGTGAAAAGTTTGCAGCAATAGGATGAATATCGGATTTTCTCTTAGAAAAACACCCAATTTGAAAAAAATAATCGTCCGAAATGGAGTCCGAGAAGTCAAGATATTGAAGTTTTAAAATCTGTAAATTTTTCAGGGTTTTTTCCGAGGACGACGATGCGACTTTTGTTATTTCTATAGAAGTTGGAGGCCGAATTTGCCCAAACAAATTACATATCTGAGTTCCTCTCACAATTTCACCAAATTTCAAAAAACAAATCAGCCAAAACGGAGTTCGAGAAGTGAAGTTATGAGCATTTTAAATTCAACAGTTTTTCAAGGTTTTTTCCGAAAAACGTCGCGATTTTCTGCAGTAATTTATTGTTCTATTTTTTGGGTTTTTTTTGTGACGACGGTAGGACTGCAGAGTTCATAAATTTTGATGGAGTGCTTATATGGATATTTATTCTCAAACCCTCAAAGAAATTCTACATATTACTGAAGCATTCAAAGCCTAATTGTTTGACACATTGAATGACAGATTGGGTGACTTTGTAGATGGTCTCACAGATGACCTCAATGATATTTTTCGTAGGATTCAAGATTCATTGAATAGAATGCAGGAGAGATTTCTTATGGCAGACCTCATGGATGAATATAATCAAGAAATATATGCTTGGTAATATTTTGAGGCCGATTGCGATGATTGGTATATGGATAGTTGTCATTTCTGGGATGACAACCACTTCCATATTTTATTTGTTGACTCTACTCCACCTTCTGTAGAGAACATCAATGTCCCACATTGGGAGCTAGTTATTATTACCAGCGTCCAACCTGCATATTCTACAATGGTATTGTTCCTTCCATATTCAGCGTTGACCCTTTCCCACTATGTGGCTGGATATTCTTATTTGCATCCACATGATAGGTGTCAGTATTGGGAGCATCATTTTCAGTTGGTTATTGGATGTCGATATATTCTGTGTGGAGTTCACATGAGAACTTGGACATGTGACCCTAGTTTACAATGGCGGTTGGACTACTTCAACATGGTGACTTTGATTTCTCAATGGGACCCTCGTTCTCTAGTCTACTTCATCACTATGGTTCACACTTATCCATGGGACCCTAGTTCTCTAGTCTACTTCAACACTATGGTCCACACTTATCCATGGAACCCTGGTATATGGTTGTACATCAAGTGTTGAGGACAACGCTTTCATAAGGGGGATGGAATGTTAGGTAGCTAGAGAGGTAGTGGGGNCCCATAATGATAATAGTGGAGGTCATTCAATGTAAGGTGGACTAGGTCCACTATATTATTAAATAAGGCCCACTATGGTAGTTAGATATAATAAAAGGGTAGTTATATATAATAAAGAGATATTTAGATATAATAAATAATAAATGTAAGAGGACTTATTAGAAGGTTTTCTAGAAGATTTATCCTCTAGAATGTTCTTAGGTGATGGTAACACTATATAAATGAGTTCAAGCAATGTAATGGGACATGAAGATAATTATTGTATTTGTAGAGGTATCTCAATAGGAGGATTCCCCCTCGAAGAGGCAAGTGAACAGGAGAGGATCCCTTCCATAATAGGATCCATTGTATGGTGTTGCCCTACCTCAAGGGTTTGGTAATAATAAAGTGTGGTTTCTTCTATATTGATTTGTGGATATTTTGTGTATTCAGTATTTGTGGTGATTATATTTGTAGATCTATTCAGGTTCTTAACAAGTGGTATCATAGCACTTTCCTTGGCAGACATTGTGGGAAAATATTTTTTATTTTTGCAGATTTGTTTTTTGGAGAAGAAAAAAGAGGGCCGCGACATTCCAGAAATTTTCAATATATTAATGTGAAAAATTAGCAGCAACAGGATGAATATATGAGTTTCTATCAGAAAAACACCCAAGTTGAAAAACAAAATCATCCGAAACGGAGTTTGGGAAGTCAAGATATTGAAGTTTTAAAATCTGTAATTTTTTCAGAGTTTTTTCCGCGGACAACGATGCGATTCTTGTTATTTCGGTAGCAGTTGGAGGCCGAATTTTCCCAAACAAATTACATATCTGAGTTCCTCTCAAAATTGTACCCAATTTCAAAATTTCTTTTAGCCGAAATGGACTCTGAGAAGTTATGAGCATTTTAAATTCAACAATTTTTCAGGGTTTTTCCGGAAAAAGCCGCGATTTTCTGTAGTAATTTATTGTTCTATTTTTTGGATTTTTTCGTGACGGCAGTAGGACTGCAGAGTTCATAAATTTTCATAGGGTGCTCATATGGCTATTTCTTTGCAAACCCTCAAATAAATTCTACATATTACTGAAGCATTCAAAGCCTAATTGTTTGACACATTGAATGATAGATTGGATGACTTTGTAGATGGTCTCACAAACAACCTCAATGATAGTTTTCGTAGTATTCAAGATTCATTGGATAACATGTAGGATATATTTCTTATGGCGGACCTCATGGATGAATATAATCAAGAAACATATGCTTGGTAATATTTTGAGGCCGATTGCGATGATTGGTATATGGATAGTTGTCATTTCTGGGATGACAACCACTTCCATATTTTATTTGTTGACTCTACTCCACCTTCTGTAGAGAACATCAATGTCCCACTTCAGGAGCTAGTTGTTATTACCAACGTCAAACCTTCATATTCTACAATGGTATTTTTCCTTCGGGCTTAGTGGCTCATGGGCTTTCGGGAGTCCAAAATTGTGCGAAGTATAGCACCAGAGAAAAAAGTTCGAACTGTCGAAGTGCCCAAAATCTCGAAGCGCTTGAAGTGTGAAATACTAAAATAACCATTTGAGATAAGGCATCAGGTCTATTGGTGTATAAATATGTTCAATATATATATTACACTCATTTAAATGTCAATCCGAGATTCGTAATCAAAAGAGTTGTTACACTATATGTGTTGAGAACAGGTAACCTACCTAAGTCTATTTCATATAGGAAATAATTAATAACATAAAAACTTTGTTTCTAAGATTTTTAAATACTTCAAATATCTTTGAACTTAGAAGAGAAAACTACTAATGAAACTTAAACAAATATCCAATCAAAGAGATGGTGTCCTAAAGAAACAAGTCTATTCATTTCAGGCTCATGATTTAAAGGGATGAACATAAGAAGCTTGTCACCTATAGCAATCAAAACAGTAACTAGCAATCAATTCCAATCACTCTTGAAATCAAAACCAACTCCAGCTTCATGTAATTCAATCAAACCAGCATAAGGAATATCCAGTATAACTGAGAGACTCTATTGCAGAGCATGAATATGAGATATAAAGTCTTTTGATTCCTTGATATACTAAATCTACTGCAATCATAAACTCAAGATATCAGTCCACGCTTCAAATAATTAAATGGTCATCTTCAACATTTGAGAATGAAGTATCTATTCGATCTAGCACCTTCTTATTCAGACCAATCCAAAATGATTAACTCAATACTGAACTCTGAAAATAAATTAAAGATCAATCACACACACACACACACACACACACACACTACTGTAAAATATCCACACAAACACATAGAACATATACAAGGAGGTTTACCTTGGTTGGGGCAGTGGTCCCTTTCCGAACCAACAATGAACCTCTTAAGAAAGTAATGGACCAAGGCTTTTCACTCACATTCAAGAATTGACATAAAATATCTTTTGCATTAATTCAACTGGTAAATTGGATCAACAGTCTTTTACTTCATACATGAAAACGATAGGTATCGTCTGGTTCTGATAGCATACTTCGTTACATTCCCTATTATTTACTAACTATCATCTATAAAACATTCCTTATATAAGGTAAGATGATACTATTAATATCTATGGATAATCATTAAACAGTTTGAGAGAATTTACAATTGATATCTACATCGAATTTCTAGGAATCGGTTCCATCCTCATGACACGAAGTGCATGAGTGATGGAGTCTCTCATATTCTGGAAAACTGATTTGGGAGCTTCTGTTCAACTGCCTTCTTGAAATATTCACCACCCTACTGGTCCAACTGGCGCATTCTAGAAAGAGGTTTTGGTACCGGAATACACACAGTCGGGAGTCTGGTACCGGAATGGATGCAGAGAAGACAGTACCGGAATGGATACGAAACATAGTACCAGATCAAAATTGCCTTGGGTACCGGAATAGATTTGGTGCTCGATTGCACAATGTATGGAAGTATTGGAATAACACAAGTATCGGATAAGTTTCTCATGAGTCAAACTATTAGGATTATACAAAATAGAACACTTTAATCAAATTAATCCAAGAAAGTTAAACAAAACATACTTTAAATCATCAATTACCTCTTGTGATCATGAACACGGTCATTAGGTATGTGTGGGGGGGAAATAGTCAAGTATAGGCTCATAGCATAGGAAAAAAGGATTAGATATAAGGTAAGATAGGGAATTATTTATGTCAAAAGAGGAACTCAACATTTCCCCCATGTTGAAGGTGTTGCATGTCCTCATGCAACATTATCAAAACTGATACCCAAAAATTCTGCGAAGTTGGATCCTTCTCTGTTATTTCTCAGGTTGCAGGATGTTAAAACCAGAAACTTCACTTCTTAATTCCTTCTTGATCACCCTAGTATACTAGATCAATCGTAGGGCCTTGTTGAGTTTGGTAGAGACCTCTTCATGTTTTTCCTTCAATCGTGCATTCTCTGCCTTGATATGC